>ML437965.1:185994-334951 GCA_005239525.1 Nicotiana knightiana
TTAAAGTGTGGGGTGGTAGGTTGGTTTGTGAGGGGAATAATTGAAATAAGGAGAAAGGTGCACGTTTGAAAAAGTAAGAGTCACTTGAAAAAGAAGAAAAGAAGAAAAAAAAAAGAAATAAATAAACAGTTGTGCTGTTTTGAAAGGAAAAAAAATATATGTGGTGACTCTTAATGTAATTGTGCTTAAAGAAGTATGGGGTAATAACATCGATGTGGAGGTGGAGTTTGGCTTATTATAAGTTTGAGGTTGAATGCGAAAGTATATGTATTAATGTGCTTNATGAGAGCGAGTGAATTCTATCTATCTTGAGTTCCTAAGTATTCTTAAATTTTAGTGTGTGAGGAACTAGCTCTTTTATTTGGTGAGGGCACATGATTCACGAAGGAAAGGTAATGTTGTCGACCTCTAAGTTAGAGTAGTGAGTGGATTGTGAATAAAGCATGGTATATGTGAGTCGACTATTGAGGCGAGGATGTCACACCTCTGTGCTTGAAATGTTTTAAATATTCTTGGTATAACATGTTAAGAGAGTTTCTTAATAAGTTGTGTACATGAGTGTAGTTTGATTGCTCGAGGACGAGACAAAGTTTAAGTGTGGGGTCTTGATGCAAGACTAAAATGCATAGTTTAACATGTGATATACCGTACATTTGAGGTGCTTTAATGATAAAAATACACTTGTTATGTGCTTAATAGAGTTGATTTTATGTGTATGTGAATTGGAGATGGAAACGGAGCTAAAGGGATGCAAATACGTCGAAAATACGCAAAAGGAGACACCCGAGCGATAGCCGGGCGTTTGCCCCCTAAAGCTTGACCCTACCTGGCGTTAGGGGGGCATTTAACCCATAAGGCCAGGCAGCCCCTGGCGTTAGGGGGACGTTAGGGCCCAAGCGCCAGGCCTGCCCTGGCCTTAGGGGTGCGTTAGAGCCCAAACGCCCGGGGTCCCCAGTTTCGGCCAAATCCCAGTTTTGACGAGTTAAGTGTTTCCCGGTTGAAATAGAAGTCTCCCACATGGTTAGGGTTCACCCTAAACATATAAATAGACACCAAACAACACAACTTAAGAGGGACGAAATAAATTAGAAGAGATACGGACGGCAAAACATCGATTTGTACATATTTTCTTCATTACTTTGTAGTTTAATTATGGAGGTTATTTTAGATTTGATTCTTATGAACATGTTTAGCTAATTTCTTGTGAAACCCGTTGGGGAATAAACTTATTGTGATATTAACATAGTTTTGATTGGTTGATTAATCTCTATTTGTTCAACTATGTTCTTGTTGTAGTTAATTGAATGGCCACCAATTAGTTGTGCCTATTTATTATGTATCTACACGAGAGAGAGTGCATATTTAAGTATTTTCTTGAACAACATCACTCCCGGAGTATAGACAAAAGTCATAACCGAGGGTTTAGAGGTTTGATTAGAGATAACGATACCTCAGGTGCAATCTAAAGTGAACTATAATTCAATCTAGCTAGCGTAACTTGAGAGAGTGCGTCTAGTAAATTATCATAATTACTTGAGAGAGATTTATGGTAGATAGAGTGTTCATGATTGATANCTTGAGAGAGATTTATGGTAGATAGAGTGTTCATGACTGATAAAGACAACTAATCAAGCTATATGAAGTATCCGAGAAGTAAATTCACCGACGGGGGAAACTAAAACCTTAGATCTTTATTACAATTATTTAGACCTTAGCGTAGTTAATCTTTAGTTTTAATCTTTAGAAATAGTAATTTTAAATAACCTCAAGTGACAGTTGAGTATTCTAACAACTTGATTGATACGTAAATTCCATGTGGGATCGACTCTGGGCATAATACCCCAGATTATATTTGCAACGCCCGCTTAGTCTTTTATTAGACATAGTTGAGCGTGATCAGTTGGCAACTCGGGCTCTTATGCGTAAGGTCGATATGACTTTTTATGTAGCGGACGACTTGGGCTCTTGCACTTTTTTGGCCTTGAGGTGCTTTAGTTAACCGTACCGGGCTTAGTCGCCCAGTCGGGTTTGGACTCGAGCTCAATGACCCTCAGCTTTTTAAATTAGCCCTGAGGCGCTATGTGTCGGTATGACCTGTAGCTGGCGGATCGGGCTCTTATGCGTAAGTTCTATACAATTTTTAGTGTAGCGGGCGACTCGAGCTCTTACGCTTTTTTGGCCCTGAGGTGCTTTAGCTACCATATCGTGCTTAGTCTTCGAGTCGGGTTTCGAGTTGAGCTCAACGGCCCTCGGGTTTTCAAATTGGCCCTGAGGCGCTTTGTGTCGGTATGACCTGTAGCTGGCGACTCGAGCTCTTACGCGTAAGGTTAAAGTAGCAGGTGACTTGGGCTCTTACGCTTTATTGGCCCTTAGGCGATTTAGTTAACCATATTGGGCTTAGTCTCTGAGTCGGGTTTCAACTGGAGCTCAACAGCCATCAGGTTTTCAAATTGGTCTTGACTTTGATATGGGGTTTACGCCTGTTTAAGGTCTTACAAATTTGTATGTTGCCTCGAATAGGGCTTATGTTGCTGATATTGCCCAATGGAGGGCTTATGAGTTAGAATTTTCCTGCCCTGAGGTCATACGACTTCGAGTTTTATAGCTTGATGGACCGACTGTCAGGGACAGCCCTCGAGTCGGAATTGATGTTGCTTCGAGGAGGGCCTATGAGCTCGGAGCTACCTTCCCTGAGGTCTAACGACTTTGAGTTTTGGTGACTCGGTGGAGTGACTGCCGAGGACAGTTTCTGTGTGCTTGTTAAATTTTTGGCCCTGAGGTTGTATTTTGTAAAAATAGCGAGCTTCTTTGAAGTGCCAAATGTTTTGATGGTAGAAGGTATTTCTCTGATTACTTGGTACAAGTATACATGTTTTTTCCATCGAGGATTCGATTATTATACACGGACACGGTTCATTCGATTGTTTGGTCTGATACATCATTCTCTAGTCGAGACCCTATTTTGCATATTTCAATGATCCCCTGGGTGGATGCTCCTCAATATTTGAGATTGATCGGAGTGAAGGATTGAATACTTGGTGAGTTCTCCTTAGGTAGCATATAGATGTTTCCTCGTTAAAAACCTCACTAGTAAAACCCTTTTGGGATAAAATCCGATGTGAGGGAAAAAGTGTGCAAAGCATGCTTTCAAACCTAAGGTCTTCGAGCTGGAGGGTACTCTGACTCCTTTCGATCGAACGCCTGCACGGGGTTAGTGTATAGTGTGAAAGGAAAAAGGATAGGGTTATACCTTAGCTGTGATGGCGCTCAAGCCTTGATACACTTTGGTTATTAGTTATGAGGATGCAATACGGTCCTTTGTTTATTCCTACGAGGATGTAGCCTACGATTGGTTCTTGGAAGTTTGCTTGTTTTTTTGCCCCCTTCGATGTAGGAGGTGCCGGTGCCACATCGTGCACTGCGAACATTTCTTTTGTTGCGTGCTGCACTCTGTACACTATTTTTACTCCATCCTTTGTAGGGAACTTCATCAATTGGTGAAGGGTTGAATGAATCGGCCTCATATTATGGATCCATGGCCTTCCAAGAAATGTGTTGTACCTCATGTCACCTTCGATGACATGCAAGTTAGTATCTTGAATTGGGCCACGTTGATTGGGAGGGTGATTTCTCCTTTCATTGTTTCGTTTGTTATGTTGAACCCATTTAGGACTCGAGAGGCCGTTATGATTTGGTCGACCGACCCAAGTTGCTTTACCACCCTCAAACGAACTATGTTGGTTGAGCTACCTGGATCCACGAGCACACGCTTAATTTTAAATTTATTGAAAAGAAAAGAAATTACCAGTGCGTCATTGTGAGGTTGAGACAAGGTCTCGATGTCCTCTTCGCTGAATGAAAGGGCGTCTTCAGGTATGTAGCTCCGAGTTCGCTTTTCCCTGGTGATGGATACTTTGGTCTACTTAAAAGAGGGTCCCTAGGGGACGTCGATCCACCAATAATCATGTAGATGATATGCCGTGGCTCTTCTATTTCTTTTTTCTTTTTTGCCTCTCTTTCCCGAAATTTATTTTTATCTTGGTCGTTGAGGAATTCTCGAAGGTAACCTTTGCTGATTAGTCGAGCCACTTCTTCTCGAAGATGTATGCAATATTCGGTCCTATGGCCATGGATATCGTGATATTCACATATCATGTTGGGGTTCCTTTATGATGGATCTGATAACACGGGTCTCGCCCACCTGGCGTCCCTTATCTTGCTAATGGCCGATACGATGTCATAAACATCGATGTTGAAGTTGTACTCAGATAACCAAGGTGCATCCACCAGCCCTGATTGCCTGTCGAATCCTTCTTTGATCACGAGTCCTCGATTATTCAGTCCTCAGTCCATTATTTGGTCATTTCGAGGTACGTTTTTCCTCGGGATGTTTCGCCGATGTTCTACGTACGGTTGATACCTTTTTTCGTTTGGCCTATTCTCTCTTTATGGAAGCCTCGATTCTTTCACTAAGACTCTACTAGGGTACACCGAGCCCGAGGGGGTGTCACGCCCCAAAATCGAGGGACGAGACCGACGCTTAACCGAATGAACCCGGTCAAGCAAACCTGATTTGCCTTTCCTATCCCACGCGCTACCCCGTGATTTTGATATACATTATTCATGTGAAATAACCATTTATAGCTTAAGCATAAACTTACAACTTGAATTCATTTCTACTTTTTATCATTAACAACATATGATACTAAAGCTTACAAATTTCATGTAAAATTAACAACGTGGACCACAATTCCAAACCGTACGCTTACTACCAAAAATACATATATACATTACCCACACTGTGTCTGCGGAGCCTCTACGATTACAAAAGATTTATATAATACATGCCGGTAACAAGGCCCCGACTATACCTTACACTACACAACAAACTCAAAATGAGGTGGCATTAGCCACACGTGGCCCCGAGAGGTAGGGGGCTCACAAGAACAGCTGACGGAAATGAGAGGAAGCACTACTGACGGTGGGCTGAATTACCTGCTGTAGAACCACCTACATTCGTATAAGAAAATGTAGCGCCCATAATTTATGTTTGAGTCCAAGGCAGATATAGCAGCTTCATTCACAACTAAGTGACTGAGGCCATGAACAAACCGTCGAACTCTTGCATCCATAGTCGATACTAACTGAGGAGTGTACTTAGACAACCTCACAAACTCCATGTGGTACTCCCACACACCCATATTACCCTACTTGAGAACCTCAAACTCCATAGCACGGGCTGCCATAGTCTCAACAAGCAAGAAGTGATCCATGAAAGCATCAAGGAACTCATCCCATCATGTCGGAGGACTTCCCTCCCCACTGGAATTCTCCCAAATCTCAAACCATGAATACCTTTCTCCTCTCAGCTTGCAAGATGCTAAATCAGCCCCCTCTGTCTCTATAGCCTTCATAACTCGAAGCATCTTGTACATCTCATCTAGAAAATCTTGCGGATTGGCCTCTGGATCAATACCTGAGAACTTTGGGGGGGCCAACTGCAAAAACTGGTTAACTATGTCGCAGCAGGAACACGAACACTTTGATCCGGAATAGAAGGGCCAGGTATATTCAAGGTCGGGGAGTCACTCTCACCCGCACTATCTGGTACCGACTTCAGTGCCACACTTGGGTGGAATTGGCCTCAAGGACAAGTCTAACTCTCATCTTAGGTGCCATTATTGAATATTTCGGAACAATGCACGAGTTAGACAAGGATATTTTCACTTTCCACTTCGCCGCATGATATAGAATACCAATGAAAAGGTTGTTTCCTAAATTTCCATGCAGCCCCCTAATTATAGATGTGGTAGACAACACACCGACAAGAAGGGCTCTGCTAAACACCGCTCCGAGACATCCTAGGACACTTTTAAAACGCTAGGCTCTGATACTAAGTTTTTCACGCCCCAAAATCGAGGGACGAGACCGGCGCTTAACCGAATGAACCCGGTCAAGCAAACCTGATTTTCCTTACCTATCCCACGCTCTACCCCGTGATTTCTATATACATTATTCATGTGAAATAACCATTTATAGCTTAAGTATAAACTTACAACTTGAATTCATTTCTACTTTTAACATTACCAACATATGATACCAAAGGCTTACAAATTTCATGCAACATTAACAACGTGGACCACGATTTCGAACCGTACGCTTACTACCCAAAATACATATATACATTACTCACATTGTGTCTACGGAGCCTCTATGATTACAAAAGCTTTATATAATACTTGCCGGCAACAAGGCCCCAGTTATACCTTACAGTACACAATAAACTCAAAAAAAGGCGGCATGAACCACACGTGGCCCCGAGAGGGAGACGGGCTCCCCAGAACAGCTGACGGAAAGGAGAAGAGGCACTACTGATTGAATGTAAGAAAATGTAGTGCCCCCGGCAAAAGGGACGTTAGTACTGTGGAATAGTACTAGTATGTATAAACAAACTTTATCCCAAGTACAATCAAACAATACACAGATAAGAGACAGTAATAGAACCAACAATCAACGCATGAGGAAAAAAAGAATAAAAATTAACAAGTTTCACAATATCTTCTTTTCCCCTTTCAACATCACCATATTCAATAATTTCATAGATTTTCATTTCAATACTGATAATAATCACACTCAATCCTTATTACCTCGGCCACCCTTATCACCACAACCCATCAACCTTATTACTTCGTGTTGCGGCACGCAACCCGACCCCGCCTGACAATTTAATCCATCCTTATCACCACAACCCACACCTTATTACTTCGTGTTGCAGTGCGCAACTCGACCCCGTCTGACAATTTAAATTCATAAAAAACAACCACAAACGATTACATCACAAGAATCATCATTTCATGGAACACAAGTTTGTATCAACAATTTATTTATTTGGGCCCAAGGCACCATAGTTCTCACCAAGCAGTAATTCATGGACATGGTGTTGCCATAATCGTTCAACTCATTTACATCATTTCACAATACCCTTTTTCATTACTTTCCACGCATGGATTTTAGCCACTATATACATTCCCACCCTTGGGCACATTAACATTCTTTCATTCATCAACACATACTTTCATATTGATACCCACGAGCATTTACGAGCTTTGCACATAATAAGATAGGCATATCAAAATACTTTTCACAATCTCATATAGCACGGTAGTATGGCAATCAACTAGGACAACCAGAGAATAGAATCTTGCGTTTCAACACATTTGAACAATCAATTCACATATTTTCAAACAAGGTACACATATCGTATGCTCGGACTCAACAAGAGGATTCTACAAAGGTTAAAGTTATCCATACATACCTGGGGTCGAAATCCCTTTTTAACTTTTAGTCACAAATGACCGAACCGACTAGTACCGTCAATCTAGTTCGCAATTAAACATATTCAACTCAGAATTGGAAATCATGAATATAATTTGAACTCTTTTAAGTATTTTATCGAATGCTATGTGACCCCTTAGATCGCCAACCCCTTCTTTGTGAATTTTACCCCAACCCACTTCCTCTTACTAGATTATGGACACTAATGATCATGCATGCAAGGTATCAACTTATATTGTCAAGATTCAATTCATGAGAGTCCCCAGGCCCGAGTGACTTTGAAAGTCCAATTGATAAAGATGAAGCTTTCTCTCTCAATAAACCTCTCTCCCCTCTCTCTATCTTTGTTCAGAAAATGGTTAAAAATGAAGGGGAGGGGTGTTTTAATGAACTGGGGTCGCGTTTTAAAAATTAGAAAAATAAGGCCCGACACAAGAATGCGCTAAGGAATGCGATCGCATTCCTGACATGCGGTCCGCAGAATTGACTGCAAAATGGCGCTCAAGATGGCCTGAAATCAAAAACAATTTGCCCAGGTATGCGACCATTATGCGTTCCGCATACATGTTATGCGATCGCATAGTGCGTCGCATAACATCCCTCCCAAAAATCAAAGGCAACAATGCGACAGCTATGCGGTCCGCAGAACCTAAATGTGATCGCATATTAGACCGCATAGTTGACCTCAAGTGGGGCTGTGATCTGCACGTGTATGCTACCCATTATGCGGTCCACATACACGTTATGCGATTTCATAGTGCGTTGCATAACGCCTACTTTCTGGAAAATTTTATTCTTTAAGTCCCGGGGTACTTTTCTGTCTTCGTTTCTGTCTTGTTTTTCTCTAGTTTCAGACACAGTCATGTATTTCCTTTCAGACTTTGTATTTAGCACTCTTATAGGCAGTTCGTGAGTTTGTGACTCCAGGTTTTGGTTCCGCCCAGCAGCCCGACACTCCTACTACAGCTCCTATGCGGGGTCGAGGTCGAGGACGAGACTGTGCTAGAGGCCGAGGCCGGTGCCGGGCTCAGCCTAGAGCAGCAGCCCCAGTGGAGGACCCTTAGGTCGAGTCTGACGAGGAGGTCCTAGTTCTGGCAGTCCCAGTTGGACCAACTCAGGTCACAGAGGGGTTCATAGCTACCCCAGTGTTTCAGGATGCTCTTGTCTGTCTAGTCAAACTCATGGAGAGTATAGCATAGGCAGGTCTTCTTCCTACTGCACGAGCCGTCTCTCAGGCTAGGGGAGGTACCCAGACTCCTGCCACTCACACACCAGATAAACTAGCTCAACAGTTTTAGACTGCGGTACCTCAGCCAGCCGGAGTAGCTCAGCCGGGTATTGCAGCACCGGTAGCAGAGGAAGCAGCTATGTCAGTAGATGCTTTGTTGAGACTGGACAGGTTCACTAAGTTATTCACTACTACTTTTACTGTTTTACTATTAGAGGACCCCAAGATTATTTAGACAGCTGCCATGAGGTTCTTTGAAACATGGGCATAGTGGAGTCCAACGGAGTTGACTTCACTACTTTTCGGTTATCTGACGCAGCCAAGAGTTGATGTAGAGACTATTGCTTAGCCAGACCAGCTGGGTCTGCACCTTTGACTTGGACTAAGTTCTTAGATGTATTTTTGGGGAAGTTCCTTCCCGTTACTCAGAGAGAGGACCTTCAGAGGCAGTTTGAGCGTCTCCAACAGGGATCTATGTCAATCACTCCGTACAAGACCAGGTTCATCACTCTAGCCCGACATGCTCTTATGATACTTCCCACTGATCGGGAGAGGGTTCGAAGATTTATTGAGGGATTGGCGCAGCCTATCAGACTTCAGATGGCTAGAGAGTCAGGTACCGAAATATCGTTCAAGGATGCGGCCAATGTGGCCAGGAGGATTGAGACGATTATGTCACAGGGTGGTGGTCAGGGGGCTGACAAGAGGCCCCGTCATTTCGGTTGTTTCAGTGGAGCCTCATATGGGGGTAGGGATTCTTGTCATCCTCCCAGACCCTTTCAGTCACCTCTTCAGGTTTCCTATGTACAGTAAGATGAACAGAGTAAGAGACTCCAAGTAAGAAAACTATATCATATATACAAAAGTTTTCCTACAAAAGGGCTGGCTATTGCCAAGCTCCACTAACACATAATTTGATTGTAGTCGCAACAGTTTTCCTACCAAAAGGGGCTGGCTTCAACAACCCATAAGGGACGGCTTGCCAAGCTACACAACTCAGAAAACTGTTGTACTACAATCAACCCAACTGTTAAAACTAAGAAAACATTCGTACTATAACAAGCTAACTTTCTTAGAGTATTCTTACTCCATTTTCATACATGGACCGGCCTTTCCATCCATTCGAAAGAAAGAAAAAGAAGGAGATTTAGAAGGAACTCATATAGGACTAGGAGGTTATTACAAGAAAAACCTGCATTAAATTAAACCTATCTTACATGGAAAACTTATCTACAAGTGGGTCCCTTTTTACATGTGAAGGACCTTAGAAAAAACCAACTAAAAGCTCCTCGAAACATATGACAGGGGTGCAATATACATGGTTTTGGCATGTGACAGATTGTGGGAGCATGTGAAAATAGTGTGCTGCATGTGATGAAGTATGTGGAGGCATGTGAAAACACGTGAAGGCATGTGAAAGTGGGACCCAACTGGTTTTGAAGGATGTGAAATTTTGTCTTGGCATGGGTAGATGATTTTTAGGGTTTTTTGGTAGGTAATGTAGGATTATGGTGAGATTAACAAGGATTTAGATAATTGATCTTCCTGGTTTGTCTTCTAGGCATCTCTTCAGAGAACTTGTATAGTAACACCTAGAATTTGTCGGTTCTATCTCGGCATGTTCCTTCTCCTTTGGATTGTAAGATGTGATCCGTAACCTTAATCTGGAGATGTCTTGCGTGATCTTTTCCCGGATGATTTCATACGGAGTTTGATATTCTTTTGCTGCTTCTCGGACTTTTTCCCAGTGAGGATGAGTGCTAGTATAATTCCAGCTTGCCCAATCTTTTGGCCATATTTCTCTCGGGATGCACCTATTTTACTGCAAGATAAGTCTTTCTGCTTCACTATATTCTTCTTCCATGGATAAAATGGACACGGGAAATTTCCACTAGAATGACGACTCTGCTTCTGCCTAGACTTTTCCGTTAACAATCTTCATTGGACTGTGAAACATGAATACCTTTGCATTGTAGGAATCATTGAAACATTTTATCCTATATCTTCTAGGCTTGAACCATATTAGAAATACTTTAAGAGCTGGTTCAATATTGTCAAAATCTTTGAAGACATTGCACATGAATTCCATAAAAATGTAGTACTGATGGCACATGTACCAGAAAAAAGATCTGCAAAAATGGTTTGGGAAAGGAAAGATGCTCTTGCAGCCAAGAAACAAACAAAGAAAAGGTGAGACCAAGTAGAAAATTCAAAGGGGTCCAGCCCTGAAAATCTAATGATTTCTGATCAGAAGATTCCGGACTTCTATGTATCTCATCCAAAAAACATGTCAGAAGGAGATACTACATGGTCAGAATCTCTAAATTCCTCTGAGAATGATACAATGGAAGAAATCTCTCAATCAAGCAATGATTCCATAGAAAACTCTTTCGAAGAAGATGATCCCCCGATATTTGTGAGTCAACCAAGAGATCTAGAAATATCTGAAGTGGAGGAGGATCAAGAAGGCATGACAGGTGAACCGATACCAGAAAGAAGATAGGAACCCATGGCGTCAAAACCAGTTGGAACTGGCTTCCACACTTTCACCTTAGACGACGTCAACGTTTCAAAATGGCCTCAAAGAATCCAAGACTTCTATACTTGGACGGTGACCAAAAATTTGGTGGAACGAGAAAAGTATATCATCCTGTCCGAACTAACTTCAGGTTCTCAGAATCCTTATGGATTGGTGGAATTCACTTGGGATTCAAGATAAAAATACTTTTCTTACATCCTAGAATTTTGCATTCAACATCAGAATCCTACATGAAGTTTTCTGCGGAGATACTAGCCAAAGACAGGAGAAAATGCGAAGACAACTCTTCGAGATGAAGTGTGTGTCACTCGAAAGAAATGACATTGACAGGCATTTTCAAAAAATGGCAAAGGTATACTTTGAAATCGGTGGAGACATCAACCTAAAGCAAGCCTTTGTTTCTTCGCTTCCAAAGATGTTAGCAAGCCGAACCATGACCATCATTGAAAAACAGTTTCGATCAATAACAGTCCCACAAGTCGACCACATTAGACAAGCTATTTTTGTAGCACTGGAGGACATTTGCACAAAGCGCTCAGCCCTAAAACAAATTATCCAACACAATCCAGCGCTTGATAAAGCATGTCGCATATCCGACCTGATTACTAGATCAGGATGTTCTTGCAAAACATCTAGGCGACACAAAGGATTCAGGAGTTTCAGATGGCCAAGAATTCCAGATTAAAAACCAAGGTCCAAGAGACGCACAAAATATTTTAGACAGAGAAAGCCAGAAAATTTTCACAAGAAGAACAGATACTTTATTTGCCACAAGATTGGACATTTCGCAAAAAACTGTCCTCAATCAAGAAGATCTATTAAACTCCTTCAAGAGATTAAAGATTACACTGGCATACATCTCGAAAAAGAGGTGTACCTTGAATCTATATTCTTTGTGGATGATGAACCTAGTGAAGAAACTCTTTTCTCTCTAGATATCTATGAAGATCAAGGCAATGATAACTATCAAATTTCAGAACCAGAGATCGAAGCCCGAGAGGANAGAGTTATTGCTTTCATCGACACTGAAGCTGCTTCCTCACTCATAAATACTGATGTACTTCCTGAAAACCAACGGGTGCTGCACTTTAAGGATTTCAACCCTACATCAAATGGAATTCTGACTACCACTGTCATCACAAAGCATCCGGTCACAATCGAGTTCTTTCTAGGATTGAAGTACAGGGCCAAGCTGATAGGATCTTATGTACTAGGAAAAGATCTTATTGTTGGATTCGACATTTACAGACAACTCAAAGATCAACTCTAGATCAAGGCTCGTGGGATAGCTTTTAAGAAGCAGTTCAAACCTTATTCTGATATTCCAAGGCTATTCCAAATCACCGACGATGAAAAGAGCAAGGAGATTGAACAAAATCTCATTGAGCATTCATGTGCAGAATCCCACAAGGATTTCATTAAGAAAGAGAAAAGCCCGTTATGGAAAATGAAGAATTTTTCATCAAGCTCCCTTTCAAGAAGAATGAAAACATCAATCCAACAAAAGCAAGTCATTCAGGCATGAATCCAGATCATCTCCAGCTTGCAAAGAAAGAATGTGAAGAACTTTTGGAATTTGATCTAATAGAGCCATCCGATTCACAGTGGGCATGCGAAGCATTCTATGTCAATAAAAGAGCCGAGCAAATAAGAGGAAAACTCAGGTTAGTCATTAATTACCAGCCACTTAACTATTTCCTCCAAGATGATAAATTTCCTATTCCAAATAAACTCACTCTTTTCTCCAACTTAGCCAAGGCCAAATATTTTTTCAAGTTTGATTTAAAATATGGATTTTGGAAATTGGGAATTCACCCTGAAGAAAGACCGAAAACTGGTTTTTGCATCCCCGATCATCACTTCCAATGGAAGGTCATGCCCTTCGGATTAAAGACTGCACCCTCATTGTTCTAAAAAGCCATGATAAAAATATTCCAGCCCATCCTCCATACCTTTTTGGTTTACATTGATGACATCCTGCTATTTAGCAATACATTGGAGGAACATGTCATTTTTCTTGGTCAGTTTGAGGCATTGATAACACAATACGGAATCATTCTTTCAGCAAAAAAGATGGTTCTTGCACAGAAAGAGATTGATTTTCTTGGAATGCATTTTATCCAAGGTGCATATAGTCTAGGGCCACATACATGTCAAGAACTGCTCAAGTTTCTAGATGCTCAAGAAAAATGCTCCATCACGGGGAAATAAGCAAGATGAAGCAGTTAGAGAAATAAAGGAGATTTCAAAAAATGTCAAGTCCCTCTACATCCCTTCAGACGGTAAGAAAATACTGCAAACTGATGCCAGCAATGAATATTGGAGCGCCGTTCTATTTGAAGAAAAAGATGGCCAGAGAAAAATATGTTGATATGCCAGCGGAAGGTTCGAATAGGCGGAGCAACTTATCACTCCACATTCAAGAAAATACTTGCAGTAAAAAGTGGAATCAAGAAATTCATTTTTTTCCTGATTCACAAAGAATTTATGATAGAAATGGATATGAAGGCTTTCCAAAAGATGATCCAGTTGAATGCAAAAATTATTCCCGATTCGCAAATTCTCAGGCGGGCTCAATGGTTCTCTCCATACAAGTTCTAAGTCAAGCATCTCAAAGGAAAGGATAATATTCTCGCAGATTTTCTATCTCGACCAGAAGAATTTTCAAGGAGATTTTCGTCGGCAAAGCTGAAGCCTAAGCAAAACCTAACCAATCAGATTTTCATGTTCTCAAATATATCGGGAACAAGTTCATTGGAGCCAACAAATCATCCACCGGAGTTGTTCAACCTTAAGGATCCCTTTAATCCGTCAATTAATATGGAAAGAAGGACTTATTATGAGCTTCAAGTTTTCCGGCAACACAGAGGAAAAATTATCAAGCCATATGGGGTCAATCCAGAATATCCTTTCTGCCATATAGTCATAGCTCAAGCGAAGGATTTTCCACAAGAATTATTATGTTTTTTCTGGTACATGTGCCATCAGTACTACATTTTCATGGAATTCAAGTGCAATGTCTTCAAAGATTTTGACAACATTGAACCAGCTCTTAAAGTATTTCTATTATGGTTCAAGCCTAGAATATATTGGATAAAAAGTTTCAATGATTCCTACAATGCAAAGGTATTCATGTTTAACATGCCAATGAAGATTATTAATGGTAAAGTCCAGGCACAAGCAAAGTCGTCATTCTGGTGAAAATTTCCCGTGTCCATTTTATCCATGGATGAAAAATATAGTGAAGCACAGAGAATTATCTTCCAGCAAAATAGGTGTTACCCGAGAGAAATACAGCCAAAATATTGGGCAAGTTGGAATTATACCAACACTCATCCTCACTGGGAAAAAGTCCAAGAAGCAGCAAAAGAATATAAAACTCCGTATGAAATCATCCGGGAAAAGATCACGCAAGACATCTCCAGATTAAGGTTACGGATCACATCCTACAAATCAAAGGAGACGGAACATGCCGAGAAAGAACCGAAAAATTCTAGGTGTTACTATACAAGATCTCTAAAAAGATGCCTAGAAGACAAACCAGGAAGATCAATTATCTAAATCCTTGTTAATCTCACCATAATCCTACATTACCTACCAAAAAACCCTAAAAATCATCTACCCATGCCAAGACAAAATTTCACATCCTTCCAAACCAGCTGGGGCCCACTTTCACATGCCTTCACATGTTTTCACATGCCTCCATATGCTTCAACACATGCAGCACACTATTTTCACATGCTCCCACAACCTGTCACATGCCAAAACCATGTATATTTCACCCCTGTCACATGTTTCCAGCAGCTTTTAGTTGGTTTTTCCTAAGGTCCTTCACATGTAAAAAGGGACCCACTTGTAGATAATTTTGCCATGTAAGATAGGTTTAATTTAATACAGGTTTGTCTTGTAATAACCTCCTAGTCATATATAAAGGAGGTCTTGTAGTAGTTGGAAGAGGATCTTGTAACCTTTCTAAATATTTGGGATATACTACACATGAGTTCCTTTTAAATTTCCTTCTTGTTCTTTCTTTCAAATGGATGGAAAGGCCGGTCCATGTATGAAATAGAGTAAGAATACTCTAAGAAAGTTAGCTTGTTGTAGTACGAATGTTTTCTGAGTTTTAACAGTTGGGTTGATTGTAGTACAACAGTTTTCCGAGTATTGTAGCTTGGAAATCCGTCCCTTATGGGTTGGTGAAGCCAGCCCTTTTGGTAGGAAAACTTTTGCGACTACAAGCAAATTAACTGTTAGTGTAGCTTGGCAATAGCCAGCCCTTTTGTAGGAAAACATTCGTATCTATGATATAGTTTGCTTACTTGGAGTCTCTTGCTCTTTTCATCTTACTGTGGTATCAGAGCCAGCCCATCCTTTCGGAGGGAGGAACAATTTGCTAAATATGTCTGATTCGTTTCCATCATCCTCTTCCCTAGCAAAAATGAATGTCTCCTACTCTATATAAAACCTTGTCCAACAAATATGATTATCTCTATGAAGTTGATATCCTACCCGATGAACAAAAAGTATCTTCCACTGAACTGCCCCTAATAAACCCTTACTCAGCTTTTGCCGAAAAAACATTTCTACCATGGACCCAAATCCGTTCCTTAGTCCAACACAAACCAAAAGGAGTCAAAGAATATGTTGCTGCCTCAAAACTTGACCAGCATCCTATTCTTGCTACTCGAGAGGAACAGTTTATTACCCTCCAAATCCCAGATGATTTTCCCAGACAATGGAGAGATCATGGTTTCACCCATATCCATTTTGGTGCTATCCGAATTGCTCTCACTTATCATGGAAGAAAAGGTCAACCTGTTGTTGCCCGACTTTCTCTTCTAGATACAAGATACTTGGAGTACCAACATGCAAATTTGGGTACTGCGGAAGTTACCTTAAATGCAGGAACTGTCTTCATAACTATTTTTCCAAATTTCAACATGTCCCTTTTTGATCCATATTTAACCGAAGCACTAAAAATCCAAGTCCAAATTCAAGGTGCCCCACAAGACAAAGTTTCTATCCAAGCCACTCTTCATTACCAAATGGCGTGGCGGGTCCAAAATCATGCCATGGATCTATGCCTTTCCGGAGGAGAAAATGCTTTACTCTTGAATATTGATGCTACCAAAGGAAACACCATGTGCACCCAAATACCCAGACAAATTTCCAGAAATGAGCTTCTCAAAATTCTTCCTGATTCCTGGATCACAAATTATGAAAAGTTAAGGGAACCAGAAGAACCTCTACAATTTGGTGATCCAAGATTTACCAAAAGAAAAGATAAAACCGTTTCCATAAGTTTTGGCCATTCCCATCTCAAAAAACCAAATAAAACCATCTTTTCTTGCCAAATGATCCAACCCAAAGACAAATATCCTGAACCTGACCCTGACCCTGAAAGAGAACTTTTCTGGAATATACAAACCATCATGGAAGAACATGACTAGTGTCAACATTTCGACAAAGAAGGCAAAAGAGTTTGGTGGTACAAATGCCCCTTTACGAGAAACTGCCCTTGGGATCTCGATTGCGATTGCCAAGATTGTTTGGAAGATCCAATTGGAGAATATGATGAACACCACCAGCGTCACTGGGAAAGATTTGGCCTCAACAAAGCCCAAACAAAAATCCAAGAAAAGGGGGAAAACTACTGAAATGCAATTCCAAGCAAGATATGAAAATAAAAACCTTTCAATTGGTTCATTGAGCCATCCAGGTAAATATGAATTTCTTGTCAGCTACAAACCCCAAGAATCGCCAAAATTACCAGAAAACTTCACTCCAAGTTGGGAAGATAGTGAAATCACCCCAGAATCCAATAAACCACCTAAACCTAAAACTCCATCAACCCAAAAATCCACACACCCACAAATATTCATGATGAGCCCTTCAAGTTCCAGCCATACCTAAGATTTTCCTCCACTCCAATCTTTTGAAATAGAAGGTATCATCCATGCTCCAAAAATCCCCAAGAAAAACATAGTACTACCTTCTGGAGAAAAACCCCCAACAAGTGACATCGAGGCGACAATGAACTGGCAATCAGAAAATTTTATCTGCCAAAAAAAAGTGCTCAATAATATTGGCAACACCATAAAAAACATGACCCATACACAAAACAAGTTAATGAGCAAAGTAGAAACAATTGAGAAAAAATTGGAGCAGACATCATCCCAACATGCAGGACTAATCAAAGCCTTGGAGCTAAGATTGGCAAATTTACAATATGAGATTTGTCCGCCAGGAACTTCACTTTTCCAGTTCTTTCAACAACAACAAAAAGAGACGATTTCACTTAAGGAACAGATCCAACTTTTGAGAAATGATCGTTTTGAGTCACAAAAAACCCCACTTTTCTCTTCAAAACCTACCTTCTACCCCATGTCAACACAAGCATATTCCCCACCAAAAATGGACAACACCTTTTCTACTTTTCCTACTACCTCACACCATCCTATCTCTTTCACCCAACCCTTAAAAGAAGAAACTGAATTCGATATTGTAAAAATGGTTTGGGAAAGAAAAGATGCTCTTGCAGCCAAGAAATAAACAAAGAAAAGGCGAGACCAAGAAGAAAGTTCAAACGGGTCCAACCCTGAAAATCTAATGATTTCTGATCAGAAGATTCCGGACTTCTATGTCTCCCAGCCAAGAAACATGTCAGAAGGAGATACTACATGGTCAGAATCTCTAAATTCCTCTGACAATGATACAATGGAAGAAAGCTCTCAATCAAGCAATGATTCCACAAAAAATTCTTCCGAAGAAGATGATCCCCCGATATTTGTGAGTCAACCAAGAGATCCATAAATATCTAAAGTAGAGGAGGATCAACAAGGCACAACAGGTGAACCGATACCAGAAAGAAGACAGGAACCCATGGCGTCAAAACCAGTTGGAACTTGCTTCCACACTTTCACCTTAGACGACGTCAAAGTTTCAAAATGGCCTCAAAGAATCCAAGACTTCTATACTTGGATAGTGACCAAAAATTTGGTGGAACGAGAAAAGTATACCATCCTTCCAGAACTAACTTCACGGTTCTCAGTAATCCTTGGGGATTGGTGGAATTCACTTGGGATTCAAGATAAAAATACTTTTCTTACATCCCAGGATTTTTCCTTCAACATCAGAATCCCACATGAAGTTTTCTGCGGAGATACTAGCCAAAGACAGAAGAAAATGCGTAGACAACTCTTCGAAATGAAGTGTGTGTCACTCGAAAGAAATGACATTGACAGTCATTTTCAAAAATGGCAAAGATATACTTTGAAATCGGTGGAGACATCAACCTAAAGCAAGCCTTTGTTTCTTCCCTTCCAAAGATGTTAGCAAGCCGAACCATGACCATCATTGAAAAACAGCTTCAATCAATTACAGTCCCACAAGTCGACCACATTAGACAAGCTATTTTTGTACCACTGGAGGACATTTGCACAAAGTGCTCAGCCCTAAAACAAATTATCCAACACAATCCAGCGCTTGACAAAGCATGTCGCATATCCGACCTGATTACTAGATCAGGATGTTCTTGAAAAACATCTAGGCGACACAAAGGATTTAGGATTTTCAGATGGCCAAGAATTCCAGATTGAAAACCAAGGTCCAAGAGACGCACAAAATATTTTAGACGTAGAAGGCCAGAAAATTTTCACAAGAAGAACAGATACTTTATTTGCCACAAGATTGGACATTTCGCAAAAAACTGTCCTCAATCAAGAAGATCTATTAAACTCCTTCAAGAGATTGAAGATTACACTGGCATACATCTCAAAAAAGAGGAGGACCTTGAATCTACATTCTTTGTGGATGATGAACCTAGTGAAGAAACTCTTTTCTCTCTAGATATCTATGAAGATCAAGGCAATGATAACTATCAAATTTCAGAACCAGAGATCGAAGCCCGAGAGGAGNGGGGATGGACCGATTAGAGTTATTGCTTTCATCGACACTGAAGCTGCTTCCTCACTCATAAATACTGATGTACTTCCTGAAAACCAACGGGTTCCGCACTTTAAGGATTTCCACCCTGCATCAAATGGAATTTTGACTACCACTGTCATCACAAAGCATCCGGTCACAATCGAGTTCTTTCTAGGATTGAAGTACAGGGCAAGTTGATAGGATCTGATGTACCGGGAAAAGATCTTATTGTTGGATTCGACATTTACATACAACTCAAAGATCAACTCCAAATCAAGGCTCACGGGATAGCTTTTAAGAAGCAGTTCAAACCTTATTCTGATATTCCAAGGCTATTCCAATTCACCGACGACGAACAAATCACGGAGATTGAGAAAAATATCATTGAGAAAAATATCATAGTGGGCATGCGAAGCATTCTATGTCAATAAAAGAGCTGAGAAAACAAGAGGAAAACTCAGTTTAGTCATTAATTAACAGCCACTTAACCATTTCCTCCAAGATGATAAATTCCCTATTCCAAATAAACTCACTCTTTTCTCCCATTTAGCCAAGGCCAAATATTTTTCCAAGTTTGATTTAAAATCTAGATTTTTACAATTGGGAATTCACCCTGAAGAAAGACCCAAAACTGGTTTTTTCATCCCCAATCATCACTTCCAATGGAAGGTCATGCCCTTCGGATTAAAGACTGCACCCTCATTGTTCCAAAACACCATGATAAAAATATTTCAGCCCATGCTCTATACATCTTTGGTTTACATTGATGACATCCTGTTATTTAGAAATACATTGGAGGAACATGTCATTTTGCTTCATCAGTTAGAGGAATTGATAATACAATACGGGATCATGCTTTCAGCAAAAAAGATGGTTCTTGCACAGAAGGAGATTGATTTTCTTGGAATGTATTTTATCCAAGGTGCATAAAGTCCAGGGCCACATATATGTCAAGAACTACTGAAGTTTCTAGATACCAGCTTCACAACAAAGCAGATCCAACAGTTCTTGGGTATAGTAAATTATGTGAGAGATTTCATACCAAATATTTCTACATACATTTCTCCACTTNTTGGAGTGCTGTTCTATTTGAAGAAAAAGATGGCTAGAGAAAAATATGCAGATATGCCAGCGGAAGGTTCAAAGAGGAGGAGGAACATTATCACTCCACATTAAAGGAAATACTTGCAGTGAAAAATGAAATCAAGAAATTCAATTTTTTCCTGATTCACACAAAATTTTTGATAGAAATAGATATGAAGGCTTTCCCAAAGATGATCCAGTTGAATGCAAAAATTATTCCCAATCCGCAAATTCTCAGGTGGGCTCAATGGTTCTCTCCATACAAGTTCCAAGTCAAGCACCTCAAAGGAAAGGATAATATTCTCGCAGATTTTCTATCTCGATCAGAAGAATTTTCAAGGAGATTTTCTTCGGCAAAGATGAAGCCTAAGAAAAACCTAACCAATCAGATTTTCATGTTCTCAAATATATCGGGAACAAGTTCATTGNCTAACCAATCAGATTTTCATGTTCTCAAATATATCGAGAACAAGTCCATTGCAACCAACAGATCATCCACCAGAGTTGTTCAACCTCATGGATCCCTTTGATCCGTTGATTATTATGGAAAGAAGGACTTATTATGAGCTTCAAGTTTTCCGGCAACATGGAGGATCAATTCTCAAACCATATGGGGTCAATCCAGAATATCCTTTCTGCCATATATTCATAGCTCAAGCGAAGGATTTTTCACAAGAATTATTATGGTTTTTCTGGTACATGTGCCATCAGTACGGCATTTTCATGGAATTCAAGTGCAATATCTTCAATGATTTTGACAACATTGAACCAGCTCCTAAAGTGTTTCTATTATGGTTCAAGCCTAGAAGATACTGGATAAAATGTTTCAATAATTCCTACAATGCAAAGGTATTCATGTTTCACAGGCCAATGAAGATTATTAACGGAAAAGTCCAGGCACAAGCAGAGTCGTCATTCTGGTGGAAACTTCCCGTGTCCATTTTATCCATGGAAGAAGAATACAGTGAAGAACAGAAAGTTATCTTTTAGCAAAAAAGGTGCATCCCGAAACAAATATGGCTAAAAGATTGGCCAAACTAGAATTATACCAGCACCCATCCTCACCGGGAAAAAGTCCGAGAAGCAGCAAAAGAATATCAAACTCCGTATGAAATCATCCGGGAAAAGATCACGCAAGACATCTCNTTCCAAACCAGCTGGGGCCCACTTTCACATGCCTTCACAGGTTTTCACATGCCTCCACATGCTTTATCACATGCAACACACTATTTTCATATGCTCCTACAACCTGTCACATGCCAAAACCATGTATATTTCACCCCTGTCACATGTTTCCAGGAGCTTTTAGTTGGTTTTTCCTAAGGTCCTTCACATTTAAAAAGGGACCCGCTTGTAGATAAATTTTCCATGTAAGATAGGTTTAATTTAATGCATGTTTGTCTTGTAATAACCTCCCAGTCCTATATAAAGGAGGTCTTGTAGTAGTTAGAAGAGGATCTTGTAACCTTTATAAACCTTTGTGATATACTACACATGAGTTCCTTTTAAATTTCCTTCTTGTTCTTTCTTTCGAATGGATGGAAAGGCCGGTCCATGTATGAAAATAGAGTAAGAATACTCTAAGAAAGTTAGATTATTGTAGTATGAATGTTTTCTGAGTTTTAACAGTTGGGTTGATTGTAGTACAACAGTTTTTCGAGTTGTGTAGCTTGGCAAGTCGTGATTATCAGACGCACTATTCTGACCAGCAGCCTTATAGTGCGCCACCACCTCACTTCAATGCACCACCACTTCAGAGTTTCTGTGGTGGTTATTCTGGTCGACAGGGTCAGACTCAGTTCCCTCAGCAGCCGAGGTCTTGTTACACTTGTGGCAATCCAGGTCACCTTGCCAGATTTTGCCCTTGAGCACCAGGTAGGTCACAGCATCAGGGTTCTCGTGCCATGGTACATGCACCAGTTGTTCCATAGCCTGCCTATCCAACTAGAGGTAGGGGTAGAGGTGCTACATGTGGAGGTATAGGTCATAGAGGTGGAGCTCAGGCCGCCAGAAGAAGAGGCCTGCCAGCAGTCGGTCATCCCAGAGATGTGGTTCAGGGTGGTAGGGCCCAGCCCCGATGTCATGCTCTTCCAGCCAGGCCAGAGGCCGAGTCTTCAGATGCAGTCATTACAGGTACTATGCGGGTGTGTGACAGAGATGCTTCAGTGCTATTTGATCCAGGGTCTACGTATACGTACGTGTCCTCTTATTTTGCACTGTACCTGGTCATGCCTAGTGATCCACTGAGTATTCCTGTTTATGTATCTACACCTGTGGGTGATTCTATCGTGGTCGATTGAGTCCATCATTCTTGTGTTGTGGCAATTGACGATCTGGAGACCCGTGTTGCTTTGTTGCCTTTAGGTATGGTCAACTTTGATGTTATATTGGGGATGGACTGGTTATCCCCGTATCATGCTATATTGGATTGGCATGCCAAGACTGTAACCTTATCCTTACCAGATTTGCCCCGTTTAGAGTGGAGAGGGACTCCTGGTCATTCTACCCGCAGTGTTATTTCGTACGTGAAGGCTCGGTGTATGGTCGAGAAGGGGTGTTTGGCTTAGGAGCGCGATTCCTTCATACCTGCCGGGGATGCCACCCGATAGGGACATTGATTTCTACATTGATCTGGCTCCGAGCACTGAGCTCATTTCTATTTTGCAGTATCGCATGGCCCCGCTAGAGTTGAAAGAGTTGAAGGAACAGTTGCAGGATTTGCTTGGGAAGGGTTTCATTAGACCCAACGTTTCGCCTTGGGGTGCGCCAGTGCTGTTTGTGAAGAAAAATGATGGTTCGATGAGGATGTGCATTGATTACCGGAAACTGAACAAGGTTACAATCAAGAATAAGTATCTACTTCCAAGGATTGATGATTTGTTCGATCACCTTCAGGGTGCCAGGGTATTCTCAAAGATAGAGTTGAGATCTGGCTACCATCAGTTGAGGATTAGGGCATTCGATGTCCCTAAGATAGTTTTCCGCACTCTGTATGGGCATTACGAGTTTTTGGTCATGTCGTTTAGGTTGACAAATGCCCCAGCAGCTTTTATGGACATGATGAACCGAGTGTTCAGGCCTTATTTGGACTTGTTTGTGATAGTCTTCATTGATGATATATTGATATACTCGCGCATCCAGGAGGAGCACGAGCAGTACCTTAGAGTGGTTCTTCAAACTCTAAAGGATAGTCAGCTATATACAAAAATTTTGAAGTGTGAGTTTTGATTGAATTCAGTTGAAAATCCTGGGTCATGTCGTATAAGTAGAGGGTATTCAGGTTGACCCGAAGAAGATTGAGGTATTCAAGGACTGCGCTAGACCAGCATCAGCTACAGAGATTTGGAGTTTCTTGGGATTGGCAGGCTACTATCGTCGATTCGTGGAGGGGTTCTCATATATTGCAACCCTGATGACCAGGTTGACCCAGAAGGGTGCCCAGTTCAGATGGTCGGACGTGTGTGAGGAAAGCTTTCAGTGGCTCAAGACAGCTCTGACTACGACACCGATATTGGTTTTGCCCACAAGTTCAGGGCCTTATACAGTATATTGCGATGCTTCCTGTATTGGGCTTGGTACAGTGTTGATGCAGGATGGCAAGGTCATTGCTTATGCTTCGAGGCAGTTGAAGATTCATGAGAAGAACTATCCAGTGCATGATTTGGAGTTGACAGCCAATGTTCACGCATTGAAGATTTGGAGGCACTATCCTATGTGGCGTGGCGTGGGAGGTGTTCACGGATCATAAGAGTCCTCAATACTTGTTCAAGAAAAAGGAGTTGAATTTGAGGTAGAGGAAGTGGTTGGAGTTGTTGTAATATTATGATATTACCATCTTATATCACCCGGGGAAGACCAATGTGGTGGCCGATGCTTTGAGTAAAAAGTCAGCCAGTATGGGCAGTCTTGCTTTTATTCCGGTTAGTCAGAGGCCGCTTGCTTTGGATGTTCAGGATTTGGCCAATCAATTTGTGAGGTTTGATATTTCTGAGCCTAATCGAGTGTTGGCTTGTAAGGTCGCTCGTTCTTCATTATTGGAGCGTATCCGTGATCGGGAATTTGATGATCCCCATTTGTGTGTCCTTAGAGACACGGTGTAGCGCGGAGGCACCAAGCAGATGACCTTAGATGATGATGGTGTTTTGAGATTGCAGGGGCGAGTTTGTGTGCCCAATGTTGATGAGATTCGAGAGTTGATCTTAGCGGAGACCCATAGTTCCCGGTACACTATTTATCCGGGTGCCGCGAAGGTGTATCAGGATTTGCCGCAGCATTATTGGTGGTGTAGAATGAAGAAGGATATTGTGGCATATGTGGCGCGGTGTTTGAATTGTCAACATGTTAAGTATGAGTATAAAAGGCCTAGTGGTTTATTTCAGAGGATTGAGCTTCCCGAGTGGAAGTGGGAGAGGATCACTATGAACTTCATTATTTGACGTCCGTTGACCCAGAAGAAGTTCGATGCAGTTTGGGTCATTATTGATAGGCTGACCAAGTTAGCGCATTTCATTCCTGTGGCAGTCTCCTATTCATCCGAGAGGTTAGGTGAGATCTATATCCGGGAGATTGTTTGCCTTCATGGTGTGCCGGTATCTATCATTTCGGACCGGGGCTAGCAGTTTACCTCGTGTTTCTGGAGAACAGTTCAGCGAGAGTTAGGCACCCAGGTGGAGTTGAGCACAACATTTCATCATCAGACGGACGAGCAGTCCGAGCGGACTATTCAGATATTGGATGATATGCTCCGATCTTGTGTTATTGACTTTGGAGGTTCATGGGATCAGTTCTTGCCTTTAGCAGAGTTTGCCTACAACAATAGCTACCAGTCGAGTATCCAGATGGCTCCTTATAAGGCTTTATATGGTGGATGGTGTCGATCTCCGGTTGGATGGTTTGAGCCGGGAGAGGCTCGATTGTTGGGTACGGATTTGGTTCAGGAGGCCTTGGACAAGGTTAGGATCATTCAGGATAGGCTTCGTACAGCTCAGTCTAGCCGGGAGAGGCTCGGTTGTTGGTGAGCAAGTATTTCTCCGAGTGTCGCCTATGAAGGGCGTGATGAGATTTGGGAAGAAGGGAAAGCTTAGCCCTAGGTTCATTGGTCCGTTTGAGACTGTTGATCGAGTGGGAGAGGTGGCTTATAGACTTTCATTGCCGCCTAGCTTATCAGTCGTACGTCCAGTTTTCCATGTGTCCATGCTTTAGAGGTATCACGGCGATCCAGCCCACGTACTAGATTTCAACACCGTCCAGTTGGACAAGGACTTATCTTATGAGGAGGAGCCGATAGCTATTCTAGACCGGCAGGTTCGTCAGTTGAGATCCAAGAGTTTCCCTTATGTTCCTGTTCAATGGAGAGCTCAGAATCCTGAGGAATCGACCTGGGAGTCCGAGTCTGATATGCGGAGCCATTATCCTCATCGATTCCCCGACTCAGGTACTTCCTTCTTTTGTTCATTCGACGACAAACGGTTGTTTAATAGGTGGAGAATGTGACGACCCAAAGGGTCATCACCTATTTTCTTACCCATTTCGTACTTCTGAGGCTTTGAAAACCTTATATGTAGCTGCCTCAATTTGCATGCACAGTCCGAGCGCGTAGCCGGAAAGCTTAAATATGAATTTCTGTGAAAAATGCTAAAATTTGATATTAAAATGAGTAAATTTGACTCCGCTCAATATTGAGTAAAATTGTTTCTGAAATATATAAAGAAAATTGAAATGAAAATTTGTTAGAACATATTGGTAACGGGCCCGTATTTTGGTTCCGGCGCTCGGTACAGGTCTTATATGTGATTTAAGATATTTCTGTGAAGTTTGGTTGAAATTGGACATCGTTTGACGTGTTTCAGACATAAAACTCTAAATTTGAAAGTTTATGAAGTTTGAAGAAAAACTAGTGGTTTTGAGGTTTGATTCGTTGTTTTGACGTTATTTTGGTAATTTGATCGCACGGTTAAGTTCATTGGATGTTGTTGAGTTAGTGCATGTGATTGGTTAGGAGCCCCAAGGGCTCGAGAGTGTTTCAGAGGTGTTTCAGAGTGATTTTAAACTTAGAAAAGTTGCAGGTTTTGCTTCAGCTGTTGCAGGCCCCATTTGTTCTTCGCGTTCGCGACGCCTCTTCCGTGTTCGTAAAGCTTTAAGCTTTTCCTTCATCGCGTTCGCATCCATTCTCTCGCGATCGCGTATGGTCATTTGACCCTAAGGACTTAGCCCTCTTTTCCTCTTCACGTTCGCGTAGCTTTGCAGGTCTTCCTCATCGCCTTCGCGTGATGTCCCACGCGTTCGGGTAGGTCAATTTCTGGACCCCAGCCTTTTTACTCTTCGCGTTCACGTTCACCCTTCCGCAAATGCGATGGTCTGTCAATTTTACCCTTCGCGAACGCGACCTCCCTTCCGCGAACGCGAAGGGCAATTTTTCCCAGTTATATATTTCAATTTCCAGAACAGTGTAGTATGGGGTTTTCATAAGTTTTCACGAACTCTCTCTTCTCCAAGGTCCTTAGGCATCCATTGAAGCTTTATTTCACCAAAACTTCTCGGGTTAGTAAACTTGAACTCGTTTCCTTCTTTTTTCATCAACATCTAATGAATTCCTAAGCCTAAAACATGTAATTTAGAGTAGAAAATTAGGGATTTGGGTAGAGTTAGGGGCTTTTGATTTTTCTTGATTTAGACCTCGTTTTGGTGTCAAATTTGAAAACAAATTATATATCTGGACTCTTGGGTGAACGGGTGATATGATTTTGGTCCGAACCTCGTGTTTTAACTAAGCGGGTCCGAGGTCAATTTTTGGGATTTTGGGAAGAAAGCTTGGAAATCTATAATTAGGCATTGGGATTGATTTGTTTAGCATATATTGATATTATGAAGTCATTATTGTATAGATTTGATTGAGTTGGAGCCGAATTCGAGAGGGAAATCGGTTGTTGTGGATCGATTTGGCCGTGGAAGTTGAGGTAAGTGTTTGTTCTAACCTTAGCTTGAGGGAATAAGAGTTGAGTCTTATTTGCTACTTGCTAATTGTCGAGTACGATGTATAGGCATGGTGATGAGTATCTACACATTGGTGTCTAGCATGACCGTGAGGCCTTATATTGCGAATATTTTTGTTTTCGTTATAACTTCCATGCTTAATTGATGATTATCATATGTTGTAACGAGTATGTGAAAAGTATTGTGATCTTTAAACTTCGTGGAGCGTTGGCTCGAGGTGAAATAAAAATGGTGAAGGTATATGAGATAATAAAATCTTTAGAGCATTGGCTCAAGTGATAATGTGAACTATGAGATGAAAGTGAAAGAAGGAGAAAGAGTTACTAAAATAAACCCTTGCTGGTTCATTGTTGCTTTAGTGATTATCTCCCTTGCTTGGGTGTTGAGATTACTGTTATTGTTCCCTTGCCGGGATTTAATTGTTTAATTTATGTTCCCTTGTCGGGATTTCTATTTCTATTCAGTTTACTCCATTGCCCTTTGTTTGTGATTGTTGTTTGGGTGAGTAAGAGTGTTAAAGCACGAAGGGTGATGCCGTGCACTGTTTGCTATTGTGAGGAAGAGTGTTAAAGCACGAAGGGTGATGCCGTGCATTGTTTAATATTGTGAGGAAAGAGTATAAAGCACGAAGGGTGATGTCGTGTCGTATGATATACCATTCCGTACAAATGTTCATTTATTATACTGTGAGGAAAGAGAGTAGAAGCACGAAGTGTGATTCCATGCACATGATTATTTATACGATCGATTTGGTGAGGACGAAAGTAAAAGCATGAAGGGTGATGCCGTGCAAATTTGTGATTTCTGATCCATATTGATATTCTCGCCTTGTTGTTCATTTCTTTATTTGAGATTTCTTATATGAAACTGTTATCTTCCCCCAGCATGTCCCCCTTCCTTTATTGATTGATTACTTCCAGTTTTTCTTTTCCGTTATATATATATATATATTTGAACTACACAGGTTTACTTGCTAGTCTGGTTCTAGGCTCGTCACTGCTTCGCCGAGGTTAGGCTAGGCACTTATCAGTACATCGGGTCGGTTGTACTGATTCTACGCATGCACTTCTTTATGTTGTGCATATTGCACAACTGGACCCGGTGGACATCATTAGTGGGAGTGTCTTTCAGCTTATCCTAGAGGCTTCAAGGTATACCCGCTGGCGTTCGTGGGCCTTGGCGTCTCTCCCATCCCTATGTCTTTGTTTCTGTCTTGTTTTCCTCTAGTTTCAAAGACAATCATGTATTTCCTTTCAGACATTGTATTTAGCACTCTTATAGACAGTTTGTGAGTTTGTGACTCCAGGTTTTGGTAAAATTAATGCGTCGTTGTATTATGTTGTCTTTACTTAGTTTTGAACTATATTTATTCCGATGTTAAGTTGTAAACTGTTTTTAGCTTGTTCTGTTAATTCGATGTTATCTTGCTAGTTTAACTATACACGTTGGCTCGTCTAGCGGGTTTAACGTTAGACGCCATCACGGCCCGACGGTGGGATTTCGAGGCGTGACATTTATTATAGTTGGAAGGCCTGGTTCCCAAGTTTATTTGGGCCTACTGAAGGCGCCCTATAGTATATATTATTACTATTGTATAATTCATTTGCTATTATGGTCTGTAATAACTTTGTAATAAACAGATTCTGGGGTTATTTAGTAAAGTTGGGGGTTTTCTTATTTCCTTTTGTTAAACTGGGTAGAAATCCTGCCTATAGGGTTTCGACTATGCTGTTAATTTTGTTCTTTTGGTAAAAACTGTATGCGTTCTATATTTGTGCTTAGAAATCCTGCATATAGGACTTTCGTTGATGGGATTAATTCTGAGTTCTATACTTGCATCATTAGAGATCCTTACTATAGGGTTGATATTATAATGGCATTAAAAAATCCTGCCCAGAGGATCTATCAATATGTCTAACAAACATTCATTAGCAATCATGCCTATAGGATCTCACTATTTGATTTAATTGATTTCTAGCAATGTGCACAATTCCTACATGTATTTCCTATAGGATCAAAATCAATTCAGATAATTAGAAAGCATGCCTATAGGATTAAAAAGGGAAATAAAACATGTCTCTATAAAGTTAAAATCAGTGCTACACCTAGAAATTGTGTCTATAGGTCTCTAACCATTAAACTTGTAGAAATCATACCTATAGGATTCCATTAATTGGTTATGAATTCAATCTCCATTGTCAATCACTTAGGCAATATACCTGTAGGACTTAATAATAATTCTGGGTTTATATTTGTGATGTATTACTGCCTGAAGTGCCCATATTATACTGAATAAAATCAGTAGGCAAACAACAGGTCTTAACAATCGCCTTAATAAAACTGCATTGTGTTTTCTCACATAGATATCCTACCTATAGGATTTTAAGTTTAACAAAGTTTTGCTGAATCAACTGCGTGCATTTGCTGTTTTATGTGTGGAGGTCAATATAAGCCAGTATTTGCCTTTTATCTGAATTTCCTAATTGTTTTGCTTATCGCCTAGACTTCTACATTTTTTAGCAACATATGATGGGTATAGAACTATCTCAAATAGAGGTCCTAATGCATCTAGGGCCATAGATAAGGGACGGGTAGTGCACGCATAAGTAACGAGCTAGAATCAACTAGAAGGCTTAAGTAACAACTTAAAGATAGTAATAAGGTAAAGGAGATGATAGTCCGTGTACTATGTACTATGAGTAACACCCTGACTTGAGGGTGTTACAAAGTATTGCACAGGGTGATCCTATAGGCTAAAAAACATAGGAACCCCCCCCCACCCCATTCCTATTCTAATTGTCCAAATTGCTTTTTTCCCTTTAGAATAATTCGCTTAATTTATGTTCCACCGGGACCCACCGTTGTGGACCTCGAGGGGTGCCTAACATCTTCCCCTTGAGGTAACTTGAGCCCTTACCTGATCTTTGGTGATGTAAACTGGTTATATGAGTTATCTGCTCTACCCTAACGTACCTTAATTTGTTAGGTGGCGACTTTCTCAATTCCAATTCCCTACCTTCTCAAAATAGGAGTTGTCCCAAAATTGTCGAAATTAGGTTTCCCTGGATGGTAGAGAATTTTAACTTCATAATATTTTAATAACTCTAGACATCGCCTCTGTCGCAAATTTAACTCCTTTTGCTTGATGATATACAACAATGTTTTATGATATGTAAAGATGTCCACATCAACACCATATCAATAATTCCACCATATCTTAAGTGCAAGGACAACCACAACTAACTCGATTTTGTGGTTTTGATAATTCTTCTCGTGCTTCCTCAACTCCTTTAGGAGTACGCAATTACCATTCCATGCTGCATTAGAACACATACTAACCCGACACCGGAGGCATCACAATACATGGCATAACCCTCTAGACCCTCTGGAAATGTTAGAATCGGTGCTCATGTCAACTTTTTGTCTAGATTCAGCTTAGTCAATGGTGCCGAAAGGGTATAAAAACCTTTTACAAACCTCTGCTAGTAGCCCGATAAGCTTAGAAAGCAATAGACCTCTGTCGGAGTAGTAGGCCTAGACCAGGCTTTCACAACCTTAATCTTCTAAATCTACCTTTATACCCTTATTCGATACAATATGCCATAAGAATGCTACATACTTCGACCAGAACAAACATTTAGAAAACATAGCATACAACTTATGATCTCGGAGTGTTTGGAGAACCGTTCGCAGGTTGTCTTCATGCTCCTCATTTAAACGTGAATAAACCAGAATATGATCGATAAATACTATCACAAACATATTTTAAAATGTCAGGAATCCAATATTTATCTAGTCCATAAATACGGCGGGTGCATTGTCAACTCGAAGGACATGACAAGAAACTAGAAGTGACCATATCAGGTCCTGAACGTTGTCTACGATTATCTTTCTCCCGAACTCTGACCTAATTGTACCCCCGACCTCAAATATATCTTTGAGAAGCATCTATCCCACTCCAACGGATCAAACTAGTCATCGATCCTCGGAAGTGGATACATAAATATTAACCTTGTTTAGCTGCCTAATCGATACACATCCTCAGCGAGTCGTCTTTCTTCTGCACAAACAATACCGGTTCACCCTAAGGGAAATTTCTCTACCTGATAAAGCCTTTCTCCAGTAATTCTTTCAGTTGCTCCTTCAATTCTTTCAATTCTGCCTAAGCCATTCTATAAGGATGAATATATATTTCCTGACTGTCTGGCAACACATCATATAAAACTGAATCTCACTTTCGGGAGGAGGACTTAGAAGTTCATTTGGGAATACTTCTAGAAATTCATTCACTATCGGGACTGACTGAAGAGTTGGTGGGTCAGCCTCCACATCTCAAACACATATAGCCTTTGGAAATCATATTTCTTGCCTTTATATAGGAACTAAATCTACCTTTAGGCGTAACAATGTTACCCTTCCATTTAAGGACCGACTCACTTGGAAACCTAAATCGAACCATATCTAACTCAATCAAATGTGCTACTATATGTCGATAAAAAGATTATAACTACACAATCTATGTAAACTCGTCTAGCTATCACTAGATCACCAACGTGTATAAACACCTCAAATGGTTTAATAAACTAGAGTTCTATCCCAAACTTACCAGTGATATAAGGAGTGACATATGATAAAGTAAAACCTATAACAACATTGAGTGATGACTCTAGATCCTACCGACAAGCCAATGCATAAATACGGTTCTAAGGACCGTTTGAGCTAGACGCTCCATGTCATGACCCAAAAATCCGACTAGTCATGATGGAACCTAGCCCATCCATCCAGGTAAGCCAAACAACCGTCAACCCGACACAAATGAGACAAAAAGAATTAACAAATGAAATAACGGAGTTTCTATACAACAACACGAGAATTGGTAGTACAAGTCACGAGCCACTAACACTTAGATTTACCATTAGTATGAAATAAATACAACATCTGTTTGGAATGTACATAAACAAAGTTCAAATATGATATTACCAAGGACAAGTGGCAGCTAAACAGGTAGATCTTCAATGCCAAATCCCACCATAAATAACAACATCAGCTCCAGAATCTACACACAAGGTGCAGAAGTATAGTATGAGTATAATTGACCCCACGTATAGTAACAAATCCAACTTCAAGTTGAAAGCAGTGACAAGATCGGAAGAAGGTCATAGGCTAAGACCAATAGTTAATAACAACTCGAAATGATATAACAAACACAATAAAAGCAAATAACTTAAAAGGCATTATGCTTAGATCGTCCATAGTTACGGGGAAAGTAGACATGCTTTTCAATTATAACAATTAAAAACCAAATGTTACCACTGAAATCAATTAAACACGAATTTATAAAAAAGAATGGAGTTTCCAAATTCACAACATCAGCTAAGACTTTTCGTTTACCAATTAGAATGAGGAGATACATCTCTATGACTGTATGTCAATATACAGGTCAAGTCATCAAATGTCACATTACCGTTTAGCATGAAGAAAACACATCTCTATGCCTATGGGTCAAATATATATGTCAAGTTATCAAATGTCATATTACCATCTAACATGAGGAAAATACATCTTTATGCTTACATTTAAAATATATATGTCATGTAGATAATTTCACATTGCTATCATCAAGTACACTCACTCTCAACATACTTAAGGTGCTTGGCTCAAATTCCCCACTTCATCCACACACTATCTCTCATCACTGTATGGGTGCCTATCTCAAAAGTCCCTTTCCAAAGCACGTGTGCATGTCACTGTGCATGCGCTAACTGCTGGTATGTTAGACTCCGGAGGGGCAGATCTTCCCCAAGCACTAATCAATATCACATAGCCCAACCGTGGGGGCCTGGTGCACGTGTAGCCTCAACTTCAGTACCATTGTAACACCCCAACTTTTATAAAATATTATAAATATTAAACGATATATTTTTTAAAAATAATTAATTCTCTTTGTTCAATTCATATTTACATTTGTAATTCGTTTGATAGACACTTTGAAATTTTTTGTTTAATTAACTTGTGAGAGAAACAAAAATTTCTTCTAGTGGTAGACATTTATTGAGATGTAGAGAATTTCTAATAGCAAAAAAGGAATCTTAAAAAAATATCTCGTAGGACTATTGTATAAATTAGGATACTAATTACCATTCTCTGCACAATCTAAATAATTCGGGTATAAAATGTAAATTTGTAGTAATCTTCTATTCTACCATTTAGGTTTGGCAACCCTTCTTTATTTTCAATGCCTAGATCTTTCTTCTTCTTTCCTATAATTCTCCATTGAAGAAACTCAACACCCATATAATATACCACATTTCTTCCCTCATTAAACCCAAGATTTAGTACAAAAGAAAATTTATTCTTCTACCCCTTGAAGAAAGATGTGAATTTGATTTTCAAGAATCAAAAAGGTGTTAAAGATTTGCTTAAAATAGTTGGAGAAAGATTTGTTCTTGTTGTTGTGGTAAGTTTCCTGCTCTTTTAAAGAAATCTTTTTTATAATTTTTTTTTTCTAAGTTGAGATGATGTATGTTGAACTTTGTATATTGGCCTATTTTTGCTAATAAATTATATTAGCATTTAGTTAAATTAAATTCATAACTCTTGTTAGAAGACCTGAAATATTTTCTAAATCCCATAGAAGCATCAAAATAGTTTATTATTTTTCTTTATTTTCTTTTCTTTTTGTTAGTTTAATTTATAAAAATAGTTTTAAACAAAATGTATGTTTAACTTCATACGTATTATTTTGGAGTTTATAAGTGGGAGATTGCTACAACCACGGCCTGGCATACACGCCACCTCAATGTCAATATAACTATTACGGCGTGCAACCCGATCCAACATAACTCACAATATGGCTCTACGACCCACATCAGTCATCAATCCGCTCAAGTGTCCATATGTTTACATCTCACATAAAGCATAATCCAATTACAAAACACGGAATATCATAATATTCCCCAACTACAACTCAAAATCGTGTCACTTACCAGGACACCAGTAACATGTGAAACATCATACCAAATGTACACATAGACATAGATATAACATGTAGATGTAACTATCATGACTGTACAATATAACTACCGCTATGACTAATAGCTCAACATGAAAAAAAATAGGCCTATCATGTCTCCTAAAATTAAGAAGGTGACCTAGACATGATTCCTAGCATGAATAATAACTCACCTGGTCAAACAAATGGAGGAAACATGATATCAAAGAAGCACGATAGCAAAAATAGGAATTCAATAGCCTAAGAGCTACCCAGATCATGAATACCCCTGTGCACGTAAAGACACCTATCACCTAACACGTGTATCACCCACAACACATCTCAAATATCGTATTTTCAAGGATAGTTACTCTTAATTCCAAGTTTAGATATGTTACTTACCTCGAACAAACCAAACCAATCTTTTTCAGCTGTACTGGTGAGCCCCCACTTCCTCTCGGGGACATGTGTTGTTCATCACATCTCCTTTTGAGTATATTATGTATTGTAAGGTATAGTCGGGGCCTTGTTGCCGGCGAGTATTGTATAATCTCCTAGTACTCTTAGAGGCTCCGTAGACCCAATGTGGGTGCATATGTATATTTTGGGTAGTGGTTTTATTTGCTCGTAATCGTGGTCCGTATTGGGAAGTTATGTATCTATTATGTATGTTTTGAGAAATCTGGTATAATAATGTAAAATGAGGAAGAATTAGATTTATTGTGGTAATCACACGCTTTTAAGCTTATCTCACTGCTTCACATAAATAATGGATGATGTAAACACGGCGAAGTGCGTTGGGTAGGAAGGGCAAATCAGGTTCGCTTGACTGGGGTCATCCAATTGAGTACCGGTTGCGTCACTCGATTTTGGGGCGTGAAAAACTTCGTATCAGAGCCTAAGGTTTTAAAAGTGTCTTAGGGTATCTCGGAGACGTGTCTAGGAGAGCCCTTATTATCGGTGTGTTATCGACCACATCTATAATTAGGGGGCTACATGGACATTTAGGAAAACACCCTTTCATTGTTATTCTATATCGTGCGGTGAAGTGGAAGGTGAAAATATTCTTGTCTAACTCGTACTCTGTTCCAAAATTTTCAATGATGGCACCAAAGAAGAGAGCTCGACTCGGCTTAGAGGCCAGTGCCGCCCCAAGTGTGGGTGAGAGTGAATCCCCGAACTTGAATCCATCTGGCCTATCTGTTCCAGATCAGAGTGTTCCTATTCCTTCTACGGCGAAGGGTGCTACAATCCCTCCCGCCAATATTCCTGATCCTTCTTCCGTTCCAGCTCGGGGCCCCGGTACTTCCGATAGGGACCTCAGGAGAGCTATTCATATGTTGACCCAGTTAGTGGCCGCTCAGGCCCAAAGATCTCATACTGCCCCTACGTCGTCTAGCGGACAGGGAGATTCCGCTGGTTCAAGAGTCAACAAGTTTCTGCGGTTGGCCCCTCCAGAGTTCTCATGTATTGATACAGAGGCAGATCCGCAGGACTTTCTAGATGAAATGTACAAGAGGCTTTGAATTATGAAGGCTACAGAGACAGAGGGGGTGAGTTAGCATCTTACAGGTTGAGGGGAGCATCGTATTCCTGGTTCGAGATGTGGGAGGATTCCCGTGGGGAGGAAAGTCCTCTAGCGAGATGGGATGGGTTCGTTGATGCTTTCATGGATCACATCTTGCCTGTCGAGACTATGGCAGCCCATGCCACGAAGTTTGAGGTTCTCAAGCAGGGTAATATGAGTGTGTGGGAGTACCACATGGAGTTTGTAAGGTTGTCCAAGTACGCCCCTCAGGGGAGAGGACCTCAGTCCCTTGGTTGTGAATGAAGTTGCTACATCTGCTTTGCACTCACACATGAATTATGGTAAGATAGTGGGATTCACCCAGGCCACGGAGGCTATAAAATTGAAGATAAGGTCGGAGAGGGAGAGAGCAGTAGGGCCCGGTCAGCGGGCCACTCGGGGAGTTCAGTTGGATGAGGGAGACCAGTTCAGGGGAGAGGACCATCAGGGCCATCCCGGTCTTATGCTCAGTCCTCATCCAGTGCACCGCCATCAGTGCCTTGTTATCAGCAGAGCAGTAACTGGGGGCCAAGATCAGATAACAGGAGACCCCATCAGTCCGGTCGTCTGGGAGAGAGGTTCCAGCAGTAGAGGAGGGCTCTGTGCCCTAAGTGTGGGAGGTTCCATATCGACTCTTGTTACCTGGATCTCTCGGTATGCTACGGGTGTGGGGTGAGAGGTCATATTCAGTGGGATTGTCGTGCGCCCAGTCAGGGCATGGGTAGTGATTTTGCTCAGTCGTCCGGTTCTTCAGTCGCTGCATCCTCAGTACGTCCTCCAGTTCCAGCAGGGTGTGGTGCAGTTGGAGGTGGAGGTCGTGGTAGAGGTGGACCCAGCCGGTTATATGCTTTGAGTGGTCGCCAGAGTGCGGAGGCTTCTCCAGATGTTGTTACAGATATTCTAGCTGTCCAAGCCTTTGATTTTTATGCTCTTATTGATCTGGGGTCCTCCTTGTCCTATGTTACCCCATTTATTGCTTCATGTTTTGGGATAGAAGCCGAAAAGCTTCATGAGCCGTTCTCTTTGTCGACTCTGGTTGGTGATTCTGTTACATCCGCACGAGTCTATAGGAATTGTGTTGTCACGGTGTGTGGTCGAGATACCACGGCCGATCTTATCGAACTAGGGATGGTAGATTTCGATGGTATCATGGGAATTGATTGACTTTACTCGCGCTTTTGCTAAACTCGACTGCCGAACCAGAGTTATGAGGCTAGAGTTTCCTAACGAGTCAGTTATTGAGTGGAAAAGGAATGGTATGGAGCCAAAGGGTAGGTTTATTTCCTACCTTAAGGCCTCGAAGATGATTAAGAAGGGGTGTGCTTATCATTTGGTCCGGTTTGCGGACACCACTTCAGAAGTTTCTGCCCCCGAGTCCGTGCCAGTCGTGAATGAGTTTCTTAAAGTATTTCCGAACGAGCTTCCAGAGATTCCGCCAGCTAGAGAGATCGATTTTGGGATTGATGTATTGCCAGATACGCAGCCAATATCTATTCCACCATACAGAATGGTGCCAGCAGAGTTGAGGGAGTTAAAAGAGGAGTTCAAAGACTTACTAGAGAAGGGGTTCATTCGGCTGAGTCTGTCGTCGTGGGGCGCCGTGGGGTGCTCCGGTTCTTTTTGTCAGGAAGAAGGATGGGTCGCTTCGGATGTGTATTGACTATCGACAGCTCAACAAGGTCACTATCAGAAAAAAGTATCCATTGCCTAGGATAGATGATTTGTTCGACCAATTTTAGGGTGCGAGGATCTTCTCCAAAATTGATTTACGGTCGGGGTATCACCAGTTGAAGATCAGAAAGCAGGATATTCCTAAGACCGCCTTCAGAACTCGTTATGGCCATTTTGAATTTTTGGTAATGTCATTTGGACTGACCAATGCTCCAGCAGCTTTCATGGATCTTATGAATCGGGTTTTCAAACCATTTCTTGACTCCTTCGTGATTATTTTTATTGATGACATCCTTGTCTACTCGCGAAGTCAGAAGGATCAGGCTAATCACCTCAGGGCAGTTCTGCAGGCTGTTCATCAGCACCAATTGTATGCCATGTTTTCAAAATGTGAGTTTTGGTTGGATTCATTCACATTTTTGGGTCATGTTGTTTCCAGAGAAGGGATTAAGGTTGATCCCCAGAAAATCACAGCAGTAAAGGATTTCCCTAGACCGACGACCCCGGCAGAGGTTCACAGTTTCTTGGGTCTAGCCGGGTATTATCGGAGGTTTATGGAGGGGTTCTCCACCCTCGCCTCCCCATTGACTGAATTGATGCAGAAGGCAACTAAGTTCCAATGGTACGACGTTTCTGAAAAGAGCTTTCAGGAATTGAAATCAAGATTGACTTCAGCACCGGTGTTAACTTTGCTAGAAGGCACAAAGGGATTTGTGCTTTTTTGCGATGCTTCAAGGGTTGGTTTGGGATGTGTGTTGATGCAACACGGGAAGGTTATAGCCTATGCTTCCAGACAACTCAAGAATCACGAGAGGAATTATCTGACGCATGATTTATAACTCACGGCAGTTGTGTTCGAATTAAAAATTTGGTGGCATTATTTGTACGGGGTCCATGTGGACGTGTTCTCAGACCACAAGAGTCTCCAATATTTGTTCAAGCAGAAGAAGTTAAATTTAAGGCAGCGGCGGTGGTTAGAATTACTTAAGGATTATGATATGAACATTTTGTACCATCCGGGAAAAGCAAACGTAGTGGCCGACGCTCTCAGTTGGAAATCTATGGGTAGTCTGGCTCATTTCGAGGAAGATCAGAGGCCATAGGCTCGGGATGTTTGTCAATTGGCTAGTCTGGGGGTCCGTCTCTCGACCTTAGACAAGGGGAAAGTCATGGTGCATAATGAGGCAGAATCATCAGTTGTAGCAGAAGTCAAGGAAAAGCAGTTTATTCATCCATCATTTGCGTAGTTGAAGGAGGCAGTTTTGAATAACAAGATTTCGGCATTTTCACTCGGGAGCGATGATGGTGTTTTGCGGTGCCAGGGAAGGTTATTTGTTCCTGATGTGGATAATCTTCGGGAGAGGGTGATGGCGGAAGTTCAAAATTTCAGGTATTCTATGCACCCAGGTTCTACGAAAATGTATCAAGATCTCCGGGAAGTTTATTGGTGGAGCGGTATGAAAAGAGGTGTGGCAGACTTTGCATCTAAATGTCCGAATTGTCAGCAGGTGAAGGCTGAGCATCAGAGGCCGGGTGGACTAACTCAGATTATGGAAATTCCAATGTGGAAATGGGAAATGATCAACATGGATTTGGTGGTAGGGTTACCTTGCACTCCGTGCAAGTTCGACTCAATTTGGGTGATAGTGGATCGACTCACAAAATCAGCGCACTTTTTGCCGGTCAGGTCCACCAATACTGCAGAACAGTACGCTCAGTTGTATATCAAGGAAGTAGTCAAGCTTCATGGTACTCCAGTTTCTATTATCTCAGGCCGAGGAGCCCAATACACGGCTAATTTTTGGAGGAAATTTCAGCAAGGTTTCGTTACTCAGGTAAATCTCAGCACAACTTTCCATCCGCAGACTGATGGTCAGGTAGAGCGGAGTATTAAGACGCTTGAAGATATGTTACAAGCTTGTGTGTTGGACTTCAAGGGTAGTTGGGATGATCATTTACCGCTTATCAAATTTTCTTACAATAACAGTTTTCACGCTAGTATTCAGATGGCCCCATTTGAAGCATTGTACGGAAATAGGTGTGGATCTCCAATTAGGTGGTTCGAGGTTGGTGAAGCAGAATTGTTAGGGCCAAATCTTGTGCACCAGGCATCGAAAAAAGTCAGAGTCATTCAGGAGAGGATGAAAACCGCTCAGAGCCGTCAAAAATCCTATGCGGACGTTCGTCAAAGAGAATTGGAATTCCATGTTGATTATTGGGTATTCTTGAAAGTATCTCCCATGAAGGGAGTGATGCGGTTTGGGAAGAAAGGGAAATTGAGCCCAAGGTATGTCGAGCCATATCGGACCGCTCAAAGGATAGGATAAGTGGCTTATAGGTTGGAGTTACCCCCTGAATTGTCATTAGTGCACCTGGTGTTCCACGTGTCCATGTTGAACAAAGCGGTTGGAGATCCATCAGCCATCATGTCAGTTGAGGCTATTGAGGTTAACGAAGAATTATCATATGAAGAGGTTCCGGTTGCTATTCTTGATAGGCAAGTCCGTAGATTGAGGAACAAAGAAATTGCTTCAGTTAAAGTATTATGGCAAAGTCAGCACATTGAGGAAGCCACGTGGGAAGTGGAGAATGAGATGAAAGAAAAATATCCCCATTTGTTTGAATAAGTCTAGTAGTGATCACCCGACCTGTCATCTCTAGGATGAGGGCTCTGAAAGGGGCTCGGGGAGCGGTGAAGGCGAAGGGTAGATTTACCTATTGTTTTGCTTTCCCCTTTTTTTTACGTTGGACCCCCGGGGGAGTTTTGTAAAAATACCCTTGTAAATACATTTTTTTGGAATAAAAAGGATCTCTTCATTTCATATCTTCCAAAATTTTCCCTACAATGCTTATGCAAAAGTCGACCTTCAAGCTTTGAATTTAGCTCTTTGGAACCTGTACTTGCAGTAATAGAGACCCTCAATTCGGACACCTTCTTGAGGCTAGGTCGGCATGGGGGTTTTAAACCCTCGAACGTTGTATGATAGTGTCATTCATATGACATAACCGTGAAGTGACCGAGGTGGCCCCACCGGTACACTTCCCCAAAAGTTATAATAACTTTGTCAGAATTGATTGGTCTTCAAAGTAGATGAATATGCCGCTTGTTATATATATATATATATATATATATGCACTCGCTTATTCTTCAGTTTAGGTCTTGCAACTTTGCAACACTAGTTTCCTCTTTAAGGTTCTCTTCCTTTTCTCAGCTTGCAAAACTACTTGAGCATTCTTCCTCAAGGGAAACCTTACCTTTGATTCTTTCCCGGCCAGTGGTGTACCACCGTCGTATGGTGAGTTAACCTCGAGCTATTTTGTTTTGAAAAAATACTTTGCACTAGAGAAACCCTTTGATGCATCAGGCCACCGAGAGCATGAGTCGAGGTTTATTCGATCGATAGAGGAAAACCACCTCGAGGTTGTGAGGAGAGATAGCAGATGAGGAGAAAATGTGATGTTACAGATACCTTCCCGATAAGAGAATATTATGGCCTACGTAGAGGGATTCCTGGATGTGTATATGTATCGATTTACATTGGACCCCCTTGACCGCCTTGTGCTCGAATATTGCAAAAGGTATCGAGTCACTCTAGCTCAAATTCATTCGTCCTTCTGGCAGATAGTGCTGATGATAAGGTACTTTACTGAAAAGGCTGAGCTCAAGTTTACCCTTAGCCACCTTATCAGATTATATCGACCTCAACATTGTCGAGGCCTGATTGTGTTACGATGCCGATCCACCATGCCTTTTATTAACAGTGATGATAAGGACCAAAATTGAGGATGGATGAGTTAGTTTTTCTGAGTGAGGACCGTCGACATCATTCCGGCAGAGTTCTTGTCGTTCCCCGAAAAATGGAATTTCAAATGTAAGTAATATGCCGCAACTTAGTGCCTTTAGCTCTCGATGCTTTATAAGGATGTTTCTCTTTTTCTTCCCAAGCATCCCGTGGATGCCGGAAGAGTTCCCCGATCTTGCGAACTGGACTCGGAGGTTGGAAGGTTCTTTCTTTTATGATGAGCACATGTGGCGGGATATGTCGAAGGGAATATGGGAAGAAAAGCATCACGGTATGTTCCATGCGATTACCTTTTGAGGAATGCTTTTCTTTATGTGTATTAACTCCATTGCCGCAGGCGTTGGAGGATTCTCTAAGTTGAGATCGTGCCCCTTCAAGGAGGGGGAAGGACCGTCGGCTTCAGAGCCGAGGGAGGATAATAAGAGGAAAAGGTCCTCAATGGACTAGGACATTCTCAATGAGGCTGGGCATGCCCGGAGACCTAAAGGAGATGTTGTTACTGAAGCGGATCTTATATACATTGGTTATTCCGTAGACATCAACTCTCCTCAGGAGGATGGTTCTTCGTCTACGGCTCGAACCAGGAGACCTCCCGAGGTTGCCGATCCTGGTGAGCCTGAGACCTATAGCCTCAAGGGAAGGATCAAGAGTATTTCACCGTCGTCTGCCTCCCCCCTCGAAGGTACTCTGAGGAATGCTCGGGGCCAGAGGCCGACTAAATCAAGTGGGGTCTCTAGTGATCATATCCCCATCGAGAGCGGTGCAACTGGGATTGATGGGACTAGTCTAATAGAAACATGCTCAACTTTTGAGGGCGCTCAGCGGCTCTGCTTCGTGGTGAGTTTTGGTTGACTTTGTTGGCTTTTCAGCCATTTGGAGGCTAGGGTTCTTGCTCACATAATTGGGTCTTGATGATTTGAAGATTTTGGTTGAGAATTTCTTAACCATTTATGTTTATTTCTTCATTTCCTTTCTTTATATTGAATATCTAAGTGTATAGTATTTATTTCCAACACTTGAATCTTGTTTGTGGAAATATTCATGTTTAAAGTGTGGATTAAATACGTTGTTGTGCTTATGTATTGAACGATTTTTATTTATTTATGAAGTGAGTTAGTGTTTCTTTAATTATTCTTGTTCTTTAATGTTTCCAAAGGGATTAGCTAACCCTAGGACTCACCCATTAACTCCGAACTAATTTTAGGAAAGATTATTTAGAGTTGGGAAAGATTAATTAACAAGAACTTGAGGCTTTAACCCTCATTTTATAGATTCAGCCTAGGGATAGGATTGAACTACTTGTAGCCATATCCGGGTGTGCTTAATCTCTTGATTGTTTTAGGGATAATTTAACTAGGAAGTCTTGTTAGTCTTCGGAAGAAGCTAATATATAATTTTTACCCGAGACTAATTCACATAAACTCGCTCATATTTGTAAAATCGTGAACTACATTGGATCGTTACATGAATGTAATTCACGATGTATTCATTCTTACAGCCATTGATCATTTTACTTGCTTTCTAGGTTAGAAAACATTTTTGCATTTAGCTATAACATTTTCACAACCAAATTCTAAGTGTTTTGCATTGCATAACAAGTGATAATTTCCTTAGATTCCTAATCGCCTACATATTGTTCTTTGTGCGATTCAACCCAGACTTATAGTTGGGTAAATTATATTGCATGCGACCCTGTCCATTTACTTTTAGTAGTGGATTTGGACATCATCATGTACCTCACACTTAGTTTCAACCACCTGCTTGATTTTTTCACATGCCTAATGGCTTTACTTCATTCTCGTACTCCTACAAAACACAAAAAATAATACTACAAAAAAATAACACAATAAAATAAAAAATAAAAAATAAACAAAAGAAAAAGAAAAAAATAGAATTGGGTTTCCTCCCAACAAGCGCCTTATTTGTAGTCGTGGCACAAAACCATCTCTTTACTGCATTTCATTCCACTTAGAGGATATGAACTGCGCCTCCCAACTTTGCATCAATTTTTCTATCACGTTCATGGGGTGGTGGTGTAAAAATAAAGTAACCAAGCAATAGAAATCGCATCTTGCACTTCTTGGTCTTAAAGTGAGGGATGTCATTTGTCTCCTTGTATGGTAAATTTCAGAATATATATATATGATCAAACCAAGAAATCCCAGGTAAAACAACTTTGATGCTCAATATTCTTTATTATAAAGTGTTCTACTCAGTCCATAATCCAGTTTTTAAAGAAGATATGCAAATAAATCATGTAAACAGTCAAAGAAATTGCAAGTAAATATGCAACACAATAACAAAATATCAGTTCTTTGTGGCAGGCAACCTGATCTAATAACCATAGTATAAAAAGCCTATTGCGGCGTGCAACCATGATCCAATAATAGTAACCATCTCTCCCAGAGCTTACACTAACTAAAAACCCGTCGTTTTCTCACAATCCGCGTGTACACCATCAAGAGAGAAACATGAGAAGGTGACCCTCATGGATGGATCCTTATCCACATGGGATCACGGCCAATTCAACGTGCTACAAGCCCAGCGTGGTCACAGGTTAAATATCATAATCTGCCTGGCATGGTCACAGGCTCAATGTGATGGATCTGCCCAATGTGGTCACATGCTATATCACGATCTGCCTGGTGTGATCACATGCATATCAACACAACCTGCCCGGCATGGTCATAGCCATAAATACAAAATCCACCCGGTGTTTCACATGCATAACAAATACAATTCACCCGGTGTGGTCACATGCATAACAACACAACCCGCCCCGCGTGGTCACATGCATAAAGTCCAGTCCAAATTATATTACATAGAAGAAAATATACAAGAACACATGTATATGATGAATAATTATCATATTTCATGCTTCTGGACTGGTGTAAATAAAATGCTAAAGTGTAGGCATGTGCAAAGTATGGTATCATAGCTCAAATCAACAATTTTATCACATAAATAGCTATTACCAAGTTTATTCAGGGAATTAGCCTCTTCATAATCTCAAACATGACTCAAATAGTTAAAAACAATGATACAAATATGAGAAACAGTATAGCATAAAGCTTAGCAGTCAACTTTAGTCATGTCATAGCCTATGCAGTACCCCGAGCATGGAAAATACCCTGGTGCTCGCACATGGGCTCAACCCCACACATATGCGCACCCATAGCACGTATCTATCACAAATAATCCAGGCAACTAGTTCCCCAACAAAGTTTAGATAAGATACATACCTTAAACGAGCCAAAACAACTACTGATTAAGCCAGCCAACACTCTAGGAATGCCATCCCGCGTGTATCAACCTCTGAACGACTCGAAACTAGTGAAAAGAAACTCAAAACATGAAATAATTCATTAGAAAATAAACCCAAATGATAAATGTCAAATCTTTAATCAATTTCTCAAAGTCAACCAAAAATTCAAATTTGAGTTCGCACCTCCAAACAACACCAAACTCTCAAATTCTGACAATCCATTCAATTACGAGTCCAACCACACCAAATTCACTCAAGTCCGACTCCGAATTGATCTTCAAAACTCAAATAATCACTTTAGGAATATTTAGACACCCCCCCCCCCCATTTATTATTAAAATGTATAATTGTAATGCCAAAATCGAAGAAATATTCATGAAATATAATCAAAGTAGAAACGACTTACGCCAATCCATGTGGTAAAAATAGCCTCCAGAGGTACCCTTCGAGATTTTGTTCACCAACCTCGCGATCGCTATTCAAAAATTTTCCAGCACAGATTTTGTCATGGACGATCATGGCCATTTCCGCACGATCGCAATGAACAAGTTTCCATTAACCCTTCCCAAATTATTTTCAGATGGCTTGCAGTGTATCAGCTGTAACATTTCATAAATAACTCCAAATGACTAAATATTTGACTTTCTGAAATTTAGGAACAAATGGCTACAAATTTTGTTTTTGGATCATCTCCAAGTTCCCTATAGATTGCAAGTTATAAGCTTCCGAAGTCGGTTTAGTGACAACATAATTTCTTCTTCATGAACGCAAAGTTTCTTCCGCGAACGCAATTCACCGGTCCATTTTTTCTATTTTACTCTTCGCGGTTGCGATGTGCACTCCTGTAATAATAAACCAGCTGTTAAAAAGGGCCTAAAATGGTCCGAAATCAATACAAAATTTACCCGAGTCCCTCGGGACCTCGTCTTAACATACCAACAAGTCTTATAACATAACACGGACTTACTCAAGGCCTAAAATCATGTGTAACAACATCAAAACACGAATCGCACCTCAAAACGTACTTAATGAACTTTTGAACTTTCAACTTTCAAAACTCGTGTCAAACCATACCAAGTCAACTTGGAATTACCTCAAATTTTGCACATAAGTCTCAAATGACATTAAAAAGCTATTCCATTTCGCGAAACCACAATCTGAACCCGATATTATTAAGGTCAACTCCCGGTCAAACTTATGAATATTCCAAACCTTCAAATTGCCACATTTTCCAAATAGTGTTGAAACCTTCTAAAAATATCCAAATGAAAATATGGGCATACACTCAAGTCCAAAATCACCATCGGAACCTAATGGATCCCTCAAAAAATTGATTTTGAGATCATATACTAAAAACTCAAACTTGGACAACTCATCCAACTTAAAGCTTCCTAGTTGATAATCATTCGTCCTAATCAATCTTGAATCACCTGAAAATAAAGCCATCGATTTACAAAAGTTTAAATACATCATATGAAGCTACTCAAGACTTCAAACATCTGAACGAAATGCAAATACTCAAAATGACCGGCTGGGTTGTTACACAATGTCATTATTAGGAAAAGGCAGCAAGAAGTTCTATCATAGGCAAACTCTACCATGGCTAAATGTTCTAGTAGAAGAGTGGATAGTTCTATCATAGGCAAACTCTACCATGGGTAAATGTTCCTCCCAATAAGTTAATTTTTAATTTAAAAAATCTCTCAACATACTCTCCTAGGTCCTATTAATTAATTCCATTCGCCCATCAATTTGTGGGTGACATGATTTAGAAAATGGCAATTTAGTTCCCAACTTTTCTCAAAGAACTCTCCAAAAGTGACTTAAAAATTTAGCATACTTATCACTCACGGTAGTTTTAGGTATGCCATGTAATTTAACTAGTTCCTTCAAAAATAAATTAGTTACATGTAATGCATTAGTCTTTAAAAATGGAATAAAACGAGCCATTTTTGAAACTCTATCTATCAACACAAACATTAGTGGTGGTAGGTGCGTACTATAATTGAAAACATGAATATCAATCCATGGATAAGTAGGAACATGTAAAGGATATAGAGAGCATGTGGTAATTATAAACAAAAACACAGATATATCAAAATATGCGGAATCAAAAATAAGAGCAAGACCTACAATTGATTGGAAGAACAAGAACCAATTAGGCTATGAAGCCTTATTGCCTTTATGAACTCAGTCGGTTGGAACCCTAAACTAAGAAAACTCTCAAGAGATTGGAAACTCTTGAAAACACTGATAAAGTAATTAAGCATTCACTACTAATTTCTCACCAACTAAGACTACACTAATGAAAGCATAAATAAAGAAGTAAAGGAATTAAAGGCATAAACTCACAAATGCATTAATTAAAAGATAAGGAAAGAGTATGAAACTTTCATGTATTCAAGTTTATCCTACATCAAGTATAGCTCTAAATATACTAATGCTTACCTATTTATACTAGCGTGGTATTTAGGCTAAATAACCAAAATACCCTTAGATGTTAAGGAAGCTAAGAAGACCTAAATAGTTAAACTACCAAAATAGCCTTCTTGCTATTTACTCCTTTAAAGAACTCCAATGCTATAATGTTGACTTGAAAATCATCCTCGTTAGGCATGCTCATCCGGCGTGTATCATTCTCCCCCTTGAAAGAAATTCGTCTTCGTATTAGGACTTGCGAAACCCAAAAAAGGACAAATATAAGTACCAAGACAATCAATCAATAGAGAACATTGGAGTTCAAAATAAATATAATTTGAGTGCGACAAGCCCCCTTGGACAACTCAAAGTTTAACTCAAACACTATTTAAGCAATCCAACAGAAAATTGACATATGACAGTTTGATTTTCAGCTCAAAGCTTCAGAATGCGGCAACTCACAAATTAGTATAATTTGAGTTCAAAATACTCAACTTGGGCAACTCAAAGTTTAACTCAAACATTTCAAGTCAATCAAACTCTTTCAAGAAATCAACTGATGGTTCAATCAATTCTTCAGTCCACATTACCCCAAAATACCTCACATTGTCGATTGCAATAGCAGAATGAAAAAACTTTTGAGCTGCATATGCCTGATTGTATACAGCTAATATCGGAGGAGTACGATTTTGAAGTCCCTATTGTGTTCCGAGCCCAAGCTCGAGAGACTCAAAGTAAGGTTCGAAACCGATCTCATAATGCATACTTCGAGAGAACGCATCGAAGGCCCGACATGGCCTACCTCGAGGCAGTACAAAATCGATGACAGTCAAGAAAAAGCGGAAATTCTCAAGGGCATATAGGTCAAGGTCTAAATCTCAGGATTGGTTCGTACAAATCTGTACTAGGAGGTTATACAGCTGTACCAATAGTATTTTTTATGATAAATGGAAATGTATTTTCCTCTCCTATATAAAGGGGACTCCAATCATTTGTAAACATCATCATTCACTGCTATAGAATATTCTACTATGCTTTTCTCGTTTACTGTGCTCAAGATTATTCTTCAACTTTATTGTTCATACTTTATTGCTACTAACTGACCTCGAGATCCCGAGGCTATCGAGCTTGAAGCCCCCGTTCCTTTGACAACACTAGTTTGGTTATCATATTCTTCTTATTTACACCTAATATTTCTTGCTTATTTACTAGTATTGAAATAAATCACGGATTTTTAGAACCACAAATCAAATATAATTGTTAACATCAATTTTTGAGGTAAACAGTTTGACACCCGCATGAGGCAAAATATAATAGTGATAATTTTGGTGCTAGTTTTCAGATAACACACGTTATTCTTCATACATTTTCTTGTCCAAAGATTCTTTGATTTTAGGTTAAAATATGTCTAACCCAGCAAACGCACATGGAAATGACGGTCTCGGGTTCCATGGAGAAAACAGTGCAACAACTTCAGGGGTCGGTGTGCGACCGCTAAACCCTAGGGTAGCACCAGCACCAAACCCTGTCGACGTAGGCTCACACATTGCTTTGCACGTCGATTTGGGTACTGATATTGAAGGAAGTGTGCATGGATGGGACCAACCTGACGCACAAAGGACACATTCTTGAGAAGAAAGATAAGTTAGTCTACAAGTAATTTTTGAGATGTTGCAAGCACAACAAGTTTCTATAACTCAGTTAGTGTTTATCGCGAAAATGGTAATTACAATTATCTTTTATTTTGTGGTTCTAAAAATATGTTATCTATTTTAATACTAGTTGTTTAGGCAATAGATGCTAAGTGAGAAGTAATAAAATGATATAACAGCAATGGATGATGGAATTATGCAAACCTAGAAGTTAGGAGACGGGGTCTCAAGCTGGTTGAGAACAGGGCCTCCAGGTCTAGCTCGAGAGCTTAACAGGGGATGATCGGTGAAGGTATGACAGTATTGAAGGCCTCGAAGGTGGCCTCTTTATGATCAATAATGAGCAATAAATCAAGATCAATTCCTAAACACAATAAATGAAAGGCAATAAATCAATGGAACAATTGTAGAGAATGTTTGAATTGGAGAGCAGAGAATGTTCTTGTTCTTGTATTGAATATCCTCCCCCTTACAAAATGACAAGGGTCCCCTTTATATAAGAGGGGTAATCCCAACATAGTAAATGTGTAATTACTACATAGAAATGTAGCCAGTACAACTATATAGTGTCACGGTACGGACTTGTAATATTCTTGCAGACTTGATCAGCTTTAACCACGTGCTCTTTGGGACTTTCATTAGCTTTAACCACGTGCTCTTTGGGACTTTCCATGATGGTCTTCGATATTTACCCTACCTCAAGGTATATCGATCCCTCGGAATATTTTCTCGAGCAATGCACCACAAGGTGTAATTTCGGATTCTGCTGTGATACAATCGAGGCTCGGAGCGTCGTAGCCAATTTTGCCGTATATATACAGTCCCCGCATTTCTTGGAATTAAAAGACAAGAAACTATTTGAATTTACCAACTTTTCTATGCCTTCATTACTCTGCCAGTCATTCCATGTAGGCGACTGACATGAGAGATGCTCAAAAGCCATATTTGCATATTTCTTGGAAAGATTCCAATTTATTGCGGCTGTCGGCTGCCTTTCGGCTTTCCTCAACATGCGAGGTTGGCCCTTATAAATAATCCTTCTCCTTCCCCTCACCTTTCATTACTTCTTCTAAGCTTTTGTAAAGAGCTCTCATTAGTTCTTTCTTGTATCCTTTTCCTGGTCATCACTCTCTCGTTTCCTTTGAAATCTTTCAGCAGGAATGACGAAGGCCTCCAAAACTATTCCATGAGATGATAAAGCCTCCTCATCTTCACGTTCCTCTAAGGGTAAGGTAACATTACCCCCAAGTATTGAGGAGTGCATCCCCGGTCTCTACGAAACAACCTCTGATTGTTAGGTCGACATACCTTTCTCGAAGCCGGTGCGGTGCGAACCCATATCCCGATATATTCCGATTAACAAACATCGAGAAGGTGAAGGTCGATTGCCACTGGGGAGATGCATTGAAATGGAGATTCCCTCTCGGGAGGAAGATGTAACAACCCATAAAATCGGCTTCCTCAGCGTATGCACCTATCCATTAACCCTAGGCCCGGTAGGGTCGTCTTCACCGTCAATAGGTCCTGTGGTTCTCGTTTGCTGCAAGGGATATCAAATGACGGTCGGCCAGATTCATCCATCGATTTGGCGTAATGTTCACATGATTAGGCATTTTTCAAACATGGTCGAGGGGATGCCTTTTACTCAACTATCTGATTAGGACTTACAGTCCCCGACTTTATCGGGGTGGTCTGATTAAGCTTTAACATCGGGCTACGAAGGTTTTCTTTGCTTGTACCGATGAAGACAATGATAGAGGGTTGATGAGCCTCTTTGTTCGAGTTAGGACCTTAGATTTGATTCCATTCAAAAGGATGCCATTCCCTGAGGAATGGAATATGAATCGTAAGTCAATACCTTAATTGAGCCTTTTTTACTTCCCTTCGTACCAACTTCCTTTTGAACTAACTCCCTTTGATGATGCAGTTGTTGCATGGTAACCTGACGCAGTTAAGGACCTCTCGAGTTGGGTTCGCCAGCTAGATTCGACATGCCCGTATGCTTAGCGCGTATGGCATGAACTGGCCAGGGGCCGATGGGAAGCTAAAAATCATGGTGGGGCCTTTCCTCTTGCGATACCTGGGTTTTTAAAAGAGACACCCCCAGAATATATCTTAACTTTTTATGTCATGTGCTTATGCAGGCCTAGGGGAGGCCTATCTAATGAGAGTAGCACTGCTTGGGGAAGTAGATATCCTAAAACTAGACGAGGAGAAGAATAGAAAGAGGGAATCACCCACCGAGTCCTTGGCTAGAGTGCAAAAGTCTAAGGCTGACTCTGCGACCCTAAATGAGAAAATCGATTTCCTGATAACGTCCGGGGAAATTGGAAGTGTAACTGCTTCAAATTTTACTGAGCCGATGACTGTTGGGCCGAGGGCTTCTAAACCAGAAGATGGCAATTCCATCCCACCTCGGTCGGAAGAGGTTTTCGAGGGTAGGTCGGATGATGTTCCTGAGCCGGTTGACAGCTAAAATATTTCCCGGACAGAGGAGCACTCGGTAAATGAGTTATGGGAGCCTAGTTGTGAGTTGAAGTCCATGATCGATCTGTCTGTGGTTGTTGATGTAGGTGATTCTCCACCGGTTCCAACATTTTCCCCGAGGGAGACACGAGATGCCCATAATATAGAATTTTCTGATGTGGGGGCGACTTTCGGAAGGGAGGACGTAACTAAAGGGATCTTTACTATGGCCGAGAAGAATCGAACTCAACGCCTCACTCATTTTTGAGGAGGCTGAAAGGCTCTGCAGATAGGTAATTTCTTCGTCGATTGCTTCGAGCTTTGATCATTGTCTCTTTCACCCTCTACCTTTATGCTTTCTGGCGAAAGTGTTTTATAGTCGGACCACTGCCAAGTTTCAAGTTGAGCTGGCCCATTATGAGGGGGAGTGTAGAAGCCTTTTATTGAAGGTAGACGAGCTTAGTGCTCTTTTTTCGAAAAGGGGGGAAGATATGCTCGACCTCCGAGCAAGTTTAGAAACGGTATATCAGGAATGGAGCGATCTTAATGAGCAGGTAACATAACCTTCGTATGTTGTATTTTTGTTCTTGGCCCATCTCAGCACTTGACACTTTCGGGCCGATCTTTGCAGCTTAAGGAGAAAGATGCCCTGTTGCGGGAAGGATTCAAATCTAGGGATGCTGAGGTCCTTAGATTTAAGCAGTGTGTGAAAAAGCTAACCTCTGAGTAAGACATCCTCCAAGGGAAGTTATCCTCGGTTGAGAATCACCTTCAGGAAGCGATGGCTAAGAGTAGTAAGTATAAGGACCTATACGCTGAATCGATCACCACGTTATCTTAAAGTAAGGTTGAAACAAATGTGCGCATAACCTCGTATAAAGACGATGCTGCTGCTGCAAACACCCAGGTCAGGAAAGCAGCTAAGGACCGAGCTTAAACTTGCCCGAGCCTTAGAGCATGGCCGATTAATGTCTCGTAGGCAGGCTCTCGAGTATATAGATGTAGGGGGGCTTGATTTGTCTGCTGAGATCGAGATGGTGAAGACCATAGAAGAAGAATCAGTGGCCCTGCTTGCTTCCAAAGATGATTCGTGCAGTGGCTCAGAAGATGAAGGCGAGGTCCCCGAGGGGGAAGAGGCTGTTGAAAATATGGGGGCCGAAGGCCAAGCCGCTGAAGACATAACCTCTGAGGGTGTCTCGAAGGTGCACCCCAGCGGTATATTATGTTTTCCTTTGTTCTTTTTCCCTTTGCAAGGGCTCTTATTTTGAGCATTGTAAATATGCTTTGTATCATCATATATAAAAGGCCTTATGTTATTCCTACGCATAATTCCTGGTTTATTGGAATAGGATTTGATGTTTATCGATGATTAGTCCGATGATTTGGACTTTTAAATTAAAACCTTGGGGTCATAAATTGGCCCTAAGGCTTTTTAGGCTTGATTGTGGGCTCCTACACATTGGGTCGGTACAACATTTAGTGTGGCTGGCGCTTAGGCTCTTACGCATTGGGTCGGTATGACCTTTAGTGTGGTTGGCGCTTAGGCTCTTACACATTTTCCCTTAGGCACTTTATTAGTTAACCATTTAGGGCTCGGTCTTTGAGTCGGGTGTCGACTCAAGCTCATCGACCCTTAGGTTTTTCAAATCGGCTTTGAGGCTCTTTAGGCTGGCGCTTAGGCACTTACATATTGGGTCGGTACGACCTTTAATGTGGCTGGCAACTTGGGCTCTTACGAACTGGGTCGGTATGACCTTTAATGTGGCTGGCGACTTTGGGCTCTTATGCGTTGGGTCGATACGACCTTTAACTGGTTCTTTTCGAAGTACTTTCAAAGTAGTTGTAGACATGTGACTTTATGGCGACAGTCGGACGTCTCTGAGTCGCGTTAGTTTGGCAGGAGCCTTATGACGGTGGTCATTGTATTTGGTTGTAGCCTTTTTGTCCGCGAGTGAGATAGCCTCAGTGTCTATATCAAGGGTATGCCTTTCTAGGGGTCTTACAAGTTCGAATATATAGCCTTGACTTTAACATCAGTATGATGCCTTTTTAAGGTCTTACAAATTTTTTCATGCCTTACTTGAGGTCTTACAGATTAATATTGCCTCGTGGGGGTCTTATGATTCGTGCCTTGCTTGAGGTCTTATAGTTTTGATACTGCCTCGTGGAAGGCTTACATTGGCACCTCATGGAGGGCTTATGAGCTCGACGTTGTTGGCCTTGAGGCCTTATGACTTCGAGTTTTTGATGACTCGATGGGGTGACTGCCGATGACAATCCTCGAGACATCGAGAGTTTTTGTCTTTAGAGTCGTTCTTTGTGAAAACAACAAACTTTTTGGTGTTGCCTCATTTAAGGCCTTATATTGTTGATATCGCCTCGTGGAGAGATTTTATTCGTGATATTGCCTCATGGAGGGCTTACATCAGTGATATTGCCTCATTGAGGGCTTCTGTTGTTGATATTTCCTCGTGGAGGGCTTATATTGGTGATAATGCCTCATGGAGGGCTTACATCGGTGCCTCGTGGAGGAGTTATGAGCCTGAAATTTCCAGTCGTGGGGCCTTGCGGCTTCGATTTTGTGATGACTCGATAGGTTGATTGTCGGTGACAGTCCCCGAGACATCGAGAGTTTTTGGCTTCGGAGCCGTTCTTTGTGAAAATAGCAAACCTTTTGGTGTTGCCTCATTGAGGTCTTATATTGTGGATATTGCCTCGTGAAGGGTATTCATTGGTGATATTGCCTCATGGAGGGCTTACATCGGTGCCTCATGGAGGGCTTATGAACTTGAAGTTTCCAGATTGCAGTCTTACAGTTTCAAGTAAGATAGCTTGATGAGCCGACTGTTAAGGTCAGTCCCCGAGTCGGTGTGATGCCTTTTTTAAGGTGTTACAAATTTGACGTTGCCTTTTTGAGGGAATACAAGTTTGACCATGCCTCGTTGAGGTCTTATAGATGTGATATTTCCACATGGAGGGCTTATATTGGTGCCTCATGGAGGGCTTATGAGCTCAAAGTTGCCAGCCTTGAGGTCTACGGCTTCAAGTTTTCGGTGTCAGTCCCCGAGTGTTCAGTAAATTTTTGGCCCTAGGGCCGTTTCTTGTGAAAATAGCAAACCCCTTTGACGCGCGAAGTGTTTCGATTGACAAAAGATTTTCCTTCGATTAGTTGGTACAAGTACACATTTTTTCTCCGTCGAGGGTCCGATTATTCTACGTGGACACGGTTCATTCGACCGTTTGGTCCTATACATCGTTCTCTTGTCGAGACCCTCTTTGGCATATTTTAGTTTCTTGAAGGAGGTGGTCTCCCGGTGGGATGCCCCTCAGTATTTGAGGTTGATTGAAGAGAAGCCTCGAATACTTGTTGTGTTCTCCTTAGGTAGCACATAGATGTTCTCGTTAAAAACCTCATCGGTAAAACCCATTTGGGATGAAATCCGACGTAAGGGAAAAAGAGTGCAACACATGTTTTTCAAACCCAAGGTCTTCAAGTTGAAGGGTGTTGCAGTGTCTTCCATCGGACAACTGTAAAAAAATTATTGTGAAGCACAAAATGAAAAGGGAAAAGGTTATACCCTATAAATAATAGCGCTTGAGCATAGATATGTTCCAGTTGTTTGGAAATCGCTCGCCTTCCATGGTGCCGAGTTTGTAGGACACTTTGCATATTACTCCGAGGACGCAGTACGGTCCTTCCCAACACGGGCACAACTTTCCTTCATTAGGGTTCCGAGAGCTTAGGGTGACTTTCCTTAGGACTAAGTCCCCGACTCCGAAATGTCAGAGGTTTGTTCTTTTGTTATAGTACCTTTCAATCCTTTACTTTTGGGCGGCCATCCGGACCAGTGCAATTTCTCGTTTTTCATCCAATAGTTCGAGGGTTATAGTCACAGCCTCATTGTTTGAGTCCTCGGTGGCATGTTGGAATCAGGCACTTGGCTCTCCCACCTCGACCGGTATCAAAGCCTCGGACCCCTATACCAAAGAGAACGATTTCTTTCCTATGCTCGGTTTAGAGGTTGTCCGATATGCCCATAGCACCTCGGGCAGCATTTCTCTCCGTTTTCCTTTTGCATTTTCTAACTTCTTTGTCATGTTTTGAATAATGGTCTTGTTTGTGGACTCGGCCTGACCATTTGGACATGCGTGGTAGGGTGTTGACAAGATCCTTTTGATTTTGTGATCTTCGAATAACTTTGTTACTTTTCCTCTAATGAACTGCTTCCCGTTATCACACGTTATCTCGTAGGGGCTCCCGAATAGGCACATGATGCGATCCTAGATGAAGTCGATGACTTCTTTTTCTCTTATCCTCTCGTAGTCCTGTGCTTCCACCCATTTTGAGAAGTAGACAGTCATAAATAGAATAAATCTAGCTTTACCTGGCGCCGTTGGTAGGTGGCCGACGATATCCATTCCCCATTCCATGAATGACTATAGGGATAAGAATGAATGTAGTTGTTCACTGGGTTGGTGGATCATTGGTGAAAATCTTTACAACTTGTCGCATTTTCGTACGAACTATATGGTGTCCCTTTCCATGTTGTCCCAATAGTAACCTGCTCTGATCACCTTTCGAATTAGGGAATCGGCACCGGAGGGATTTCCGCAGGTGCCCTCGTGGATTTCTCAGAGCACATAATCAGTGTCTCCTGGCCCCAAGCATACTGCTAGGGGCCCATCAAAGGTTCGCATGTAAAGAGTTCCATTCTCGTTGAGTGAAAATGGATCTGTTCTGGCCCGAACGGCCCTTGATTCTTTTGGGTTTGTGGGTAGCTTCCCACTTCCCAAATAATCGATGTACTTGTTTCTCCGATCCCATGTTAGGCTGGTGGAGTTGATCTCGCCATGGACTTCATTAATCACTGATTTGGATAGCTAAAAAATAGCTGGAGCATGTCATCTTCCTCGGCGGATAGTGCATCGGCCTCGCTATTTTGCTCTTAAGGTATGTGGACCAGAGTCCATTCTTTGAAGTGACGCAAAGTGACCTGAAGTTTATCTAGGTAATTGCATCATGTCCTCTCGTACATCGAAGCTTCCATTTGCCTATTTTACTACCAGAAGGGAATTGACTTCCGCCCCTAGGCCTTTGGCCAATTCGAGACCTGCAATCATAGCCTCGTACTAGGTTCCGTTGTTAGTCAGTTTTGAAGTTTTTATACATTGTCTAATCATGCCACCCGTGGGTGGCTTCAGAACTATGTCGAGCCCGAATCTTTTCATGTACGAGGCACCGTCAGTGAATAAGGTCCATACCCCTAATGATGTGCCCGTTTTTAGTAAAAGTTCTTTCTCTACCTCGGTCACAACGGCGGGCGTAAAGTCGGCCACGAAGTCCGCCACGAAGTCCGCCAAAATTTGGGACTTGATAGTCGCTCGAGGATGATATTCGATATCATATCCCCCTAGATCGATGGCCTATTTGACCAGTCGGCCTGATAATTTGGGTTTATGCAATATATTTCGAAGAGGATATGTCGTTAAAACATATATACGGTTTGAACCTGGGGTCGATGCTTAGCCGATGGCTGGTTATTTCCGGTGGGAACCTTGTCATGTCTAATTGGTAGCAAGGAAAGTAATCAATGTTGTTAACAATACATTGAATGAGTCTCTTCGTGAGTTCGGGGGTTAATCCCATTCCTAGGTATACTTTTCAAACTGGAAGATGTTCCATCAAAACAGCTTGCTCCAGGTCCTCGGCCGTTGACTTTGTTGCATCCGATTATTCGAGGAAAATGAAGGTTAGAGGGGTGAGGAATTCGTCGTCATCATCCTCGGGGACTTGTTTATCTTCTGACCCCTCCGAGGTGGAGTATATTGGCACCGGTGCCATGCCATGTACTGCGAACATTTCCTTTGCCACGTGTTTCTCTCCATACACCATTTTTACGCGATCTTTAGTTTGAAACCTCAACATCTGGTGGAGAGTGGACGGCACCGCCCTCATGCTGTGTATACATGGCTTTCCAAGCAGAGCATTGTATCTCTTGTTACCCTCGATGACATGAAACTTGGTATCCCGAACTGTATTGACTGGAAGGACGATTTCACCCGTCGTGGTTTTGCTCGTCATGTTAAACCCACTGAGGGCTCGAGAATCAGGTACGATTTTGTCGAACTGCTCCACTACCCCAAATCTGATTATATTGGCCGAGCTACCTGGATCCACGAGCGCACGCTTAATTTGAATGTTATTTAAGAGAAAAGAAATTACTAGTGCATCATAATGTGGTTGAGACAAGGCTTCAATATCTTCTTCTCTGAACACAACATTTGCTTTAAGCATATAACTTTGAGTTCGTTCTTCCGTGGTGATGGGCACTTTTGCCCGTTTGAGCATGGGTTCTTGAGGGATATCGGTTTCTCTAATAATCACGTGAATGGCGTGTTGGGGTTCTTATGGCCCATTCTTTATGTTCAATTCTCTTTCTCGAAAATGGTTCTTGGCTCGATCATCGAGAAAATCTCGAAGATGCCTTTTGTTGATCGATCAGGCTGCTTCTTTTCGAGCGGGAGTTCTCTGTGCTTCGTTTCGGTCTTCTCCGCATACACTTCCATCTATATAGGAGCTTATTGTCACGACCCAAACCGTAGGATCATGACTAGCACCCGGTCCATACTTGCTGAGCACCAACGTACATTTTATCTAACCTTCTTTATTATCTTTAAGGGCCGACGAGATCAATATAAATGGTAGATATGGATCATGGACAATAATCAATGAAAGATAATGGCATGAACCTACATCACATGGGATGACAAGACTACTAAGAAACTACATATAAGGTACGAGGTACAACGTTTCCATGAAAGACTATAATGCAAAAATTAGCCAACAAGGCATACCAGCTATACATGAGTCGACACCTTTCTATGAGCCTACAATGGAGCATAAGTGATACGACATTGCCGGAACAGGGCCCCGACATACCCATAATATCTAATAACAAAGATGCATACCAAGACCACGGCAAGTCCGGAGAGATGATCTTGCCAATAACCGCTGAACTGGGAAGCCTACTGTGGTTGGGGAGCTACATTTACCCGTCTACCAGGACCTGCATCACGACATGCAGCTTCTGATATAAAAAGGATGTCAGTATATATAAAGTACTGAGTATATAAAGCAGGAAAGCATAAGTAAGAAAAGTAATGTAAACAGGGATAGAGTATATACAACCTCTAACATCTGGGTACCTCTGAGGGCTACTGATATGAAATTCATGATACATACATACATATATATATATATATATATATATATATATATATATATATATATATATATATATATATATATATATATATATATATATACACACATAAACTTTTAAAATATACGCCTTTGTGGGTAACATCATCATCATATCGTACCCGGCCGTAATAGGCTCGGTAAAATGTATATGGCCACGTGGAGCTCGGTAAAACCCAACTGATCAGTGGTTGCACAATAGGTGACATACCTGGCCGACTATAGGGAGGCTCAGTAGAGTAAAATAGATACATACATATATATATATATATATATATATATATATATATATAATGCATGTGGGACTTATAGGAATCATATTCTAAACCTTTCGGAGTGACGTAAGGTTGATATTATCCGTACACATTATTAGGAATAAATATTTATCAAGAATCTTAATAGAATAAGGAAGTACAAACAACATTGATAACATAAGATTAAGATAAGCAACCTCAACATCAATTGTTCCATAATAAGGGAAACAATGTAAGTACTACTAGCTTCTAAGAGTAGAATATCTTTGGAAGCTCATTTTTCATTATATATAATCGGAGTCATGCAAAAGAAGGAAAGGCATAGCCTAACATAACTTGTAAATATACATCCCAACCTCAAGCTATGCAAATGTCACAACTCCTTAATCTACAATAAGAGAAACGATAGTATCATTATCATATAAGCGTCGTAACTATTATGTATTGACCATAAAAAATTTTACGATGAAATGGACAGCACCTCACCTATATATATGACTTCACACAAGTCAAAAGAATCACCAAACAGCCCAAACAACATCAATAATAATCATATTGAGCCTCCCAAAATAGCCCACACAACCTAATCACTTCAGACATAAGACGACCACCGTAGTAGTGTCAAACAACCTGGAAATCTTACAACGAACGACCAGACCACCACCCTACATCTATATGGTGTTTCTCCACACTCTTCTTCCTCCAAAACTCCAGAAAACAGTAGTAAAACACGCAGCCCAACAGGAACACAAAATAATGCGCTACAATTGATAACTTGAACTCACGGCTTCCGATCACCGTCCCGTGAGTTCTTATAAGTATAGAACGAATTTCCATGAATTAACAGCAGAAAAAATTGATGAAATAAAGCAGTAAGCTTAAATTACTTGTTGGATAACTCAGCCCTTATGTTGGTTCTTCAAACTCTAGGTTTTACCCCCAATTAGAACTTGAAGCAATCCACTGGGTTTCTTATGTTCGATTTTACATGTTGACAACTAGGACACTGGGCTACAAATTCTGCATTCGACTTCTTCATGTTATCCCACCAATACTGCTCCTTAACATCATGAAACATCTTTGTCGAGTCAAGATGGATCGAATATCGGGATTGATGAATCTCAATCATAATCTTCTCTCTCAACCCTGCCACATCAGGAACACATAACCGGCCCTGGTATCTCAGTGCCCCATCTACTCCGACCTCAGAAGCCGTAATTTTACAATGTTGAATGCTCTCTATCAATCGTACTAAGGTAGGATTTTAATATTGTCGTGCTTTTACCTCGGCTACAAAACATGATTCTGATGTGTTCTGTACATTAACCCCTCTGTCATCAGAGTCTAACAATCTAATTCTCATATTGGCTAGCTGATGAAGCTCTTTAGTCAACCTCTTTCTACTTGCCTCAATGTGTACTAAGCTTCCCATTGACTTACGACTAAGAGTGTATGCCACAACATTGGCTTTAACGAGATGGTACAATATCTCGACATCATAATCTTTCAGTAATTCAAGCCACCTACGATGCCTCAAATGCAACTCCTTCTGCTTCATGATTTATTGCAAACTCTTGTGATCTGTGTAGATGTCAACATGGACGTCGTACAAGTAGTGTCGCCATATCTTCGAAGCATATATTACTGCAGACAATTCCAAATCATGGGACGGGTAATTCTTTTCATGCTTCTTCAATTGTCTTGATGCATAAGCAATAACCTTCCCATATTGCAACAATATGCACCCCAAACCTATACCTGAGGCATCACAATATACCACATAACCTTTTGTTCCTTCTGGGAGAGTGAGCACTGGTGCAGATGTCAATCGATTCTTTAACTCCTGAAAACTTTGTTAACAAATGTCATACCACTGGAACTTAGTATCTTTCCGTGTTGACTTAGTCAATGGTGCTGATATAGAGGAAAATTGTTCTACAAATCGCCTATAATATCTTGCTAGCCCCAAGAAGCTGCGGACTTCTGAATGTGTTGTAGGTCTCGGCCAATTCTTTACTGCATTAATTTTTTGAGCGTCGACACTAATACCCTCGTCAGATATCACATGGCCAAGGATGCTACTGAGTTCAGCCAAAATTCACATTTGGAGAGCTTAGCATATAAATTACGATCCTGAAGCGTTTGCAATACTATCCGCAAGTGGCCAGCATGTTCTGCCTCGAAAGAGAATACACCAAAATGTCATCAATGAATACGATCATGAACACACCAAAATAGGGCCTGAATACAGTATTAATGAGATCCATAAAAGTTTCTGGGGCATTTGTTATCCCGAACGACATCACCAAGAACTCAAAGTGCCCATATCTTGTCCGGAAGGCCGTCTTTGGAATATCCTTCTCCTTAACCCTCACCTGATGATACCCTGAACGTAAGTCAATCTTGGAGAAATACTTGGCACCCTGGAGTTGGTCAAACAAGTCGTCAATTTTTGGAAGTGGGTACTTGTTCTTTATAGTAAACTTATTCAATTGTCGATAATCAATACACATCCTTAACTACCCGTCTTTCTTCCGAACGAACAGGACTGGCGCACCCCAAGGTGAAGTGCTAGGACTAATAAAGGCTTTATCTAGCAAGTCCTTCAACTGCTCCCCGGGGCCATCCTGTATGGAGGAATAGATATGGGTTGAGTGTCAGGCAACACATCAATGCTAAACTCAATCTCCCTTTCAGGAGGAAGACCTAGGAGTTCATCTAGAAAAACATCTAGAAATTCATTGACCATGGGGATGGATTGTAGAGTAGGCGGCTTCACCTCCGCATCCCTAACGCGAATGAGATGATAAATGTAACCTTTTGAGATCATCTTCATTTTCTTAAGATAGGAAATTAACCTACCTTTTGGCGTAGAAATGTTCCATTTCCACTTGATGACGGGTTCATCAGGAAATTGAAACCTAACTATCTTCGTACGACAATCAACATTTGCATAGAATGAGGCTAGCCAGTCCATTCCCATTATCACATAGAAATCAACCATTTCAAATTCAAATAAATTCGCCGAGGTTTGACAACTACAAATCATCACTGTGCAACCTCTGTATAACCTTCTAGCAATCACAGAATCTCCTATAGGAGTAGATACCGCAAGTGGTATACTTATCAATTCAGGTTCAACGCCAAACTTATTAGCCACAAAAGGTGTAACATATGATAATGTAGATCCCGGATCAATCAACGCATATACATCGTAAGAAAATACAAACAATATACCTGTAACAACATCATGAGATGACTCAAGATCTCGTCCACCTACTAGTGCATAAGTTCAATTTTGAGCACCACTCGAGCTCGGCACTGCACCTCTAGCTCTACCACGACTTGTCGACTGCTGAAAACCCCGTGCTGGAGGTCGAACTGATGAGGAAGAACCAGACACAAATCCAATTTACTGAGCCATACCACCACCTTCTCTGTTAGGACAATCTCTCATCATATGGCCAGGCTGTATGCAAGAATAGCACGCATCAGAATCTGGACGGCACAGTCCAAAGTGGGTCTTGCCGCACTGATCACAACGGGGTGTTAGGGGTCTCGTCTGACTAGTATCCCTATGATATTGTGAGCCTAATGCCCATGAACTCTGACCTAAACCAGAATAGGTAAATCAATCATACCGAGGCCTCTAAATTTGTGGAGGAGCACTAACTACATGTGGCACTGAACTCCTCGAAGACTGGGGCCTAACACTACCTCTGAAGTCATGAGAATACCCTGCAAATCTTGCCTGCTTATGTTGGCCCCTATCCTGCTCCCTGTATGCCTTTTGCTGGCTCTTACGATCCTCTAAGATCTGGGAATAAGCCTGAATACGGGAAATATTCATGCCCTCCACCAAGGACGATGTCGTGCACTCATTTATCATATGTGGTCCCAACCCATTCACGATCATATGCACCCTATCACTCATTTCGGCCACCATATGGGGAGCATACCTTGCTAAAAAATCAAATTGCATACTATACTCTCGCACACTCATATTACCTTGCCTAAGGTTCAAGAACTTATCAGCTCTAGCTCGTCATATCTAAACTGGCAAATAGTGATGAAGAAAGGCCTCAGAAAACTCCTTTCACATAGTTGGAGGGGTGTTCAGACCCCTGGATCTCTCCAAACTATCATACCAGAAAACCGCTAAATCATTTAACCGATAAGAAGCCAACTCTACTGCCTGTGTATATGTAGCATGCATAACCCGCAGTGTACGGTGAATCTGGTCAATAAAAGTCTGTGGGTACTCTTTGGGGTCTGATCCGGTAAACATTGGTGGGTCTAGATTAATAAAATCACGAACTCTCGTACTATCTGGTTTATCAACATCACCGGTATTCTTCCTCTGAGCATGAGCAACTACCAATCTAGTCAATAACTGCACCGCACTCCGCATATCCTGGTCTGTAGGGCCAGACGGAGGAACTGGTGGTGCTGGGTGCCTCCTATTATCCTCTAGATCAGACGGATTAGATGAGGTATGAGACGGCATCTCACTTTGAGCCTCACTTTGGCCTGCTCTAACTTGAGGCACCTGACTCGTACCCTCTCCCACAACTATATCAAGCCGTCTACTAATCGCTTGTTTCCTAGTCGAAGTCATCGCTGAAAGACAAGAAGGTTAATATTAGATACGAACACTTAAGACTCAACTCTACGCACGATCTAGATTCAGGAAGAAGGTAGCAACCCTAGAAGTCATGTAGTCTCCTGATTATAAATGTGGCGCGCTACACATTCATAATCAAGACTCTACTAGACACGGCTCATAGACAACCCCTAGGACGGACTTGCTCTGATACCAAGTTTATCATGACCCAAACTGGAGGATCATGACTAGCACCCGGGCCATACTTGCCGAGCACCAACGTATATTTTATCTAACCTTCTTTAATATCTTCAAGGGTAGACGGGATCAATATAAATGATAGATATGGATCCTGAACAAGAAATAATGAAAGATAAGGGCATGAACCTACATCACATGGGATGACAAGACTACTAAGAAACTACATAGAAGGTACGAGCTACAACGCTGCCATGAAAGACTATACAACAAAGATTAGCCAACAAGGCATACCAACTATACATGAGTCGACACCTTTCTGTGAGCCTATAATAGAGAATAAGTGATACAACATTGTCGGAACAGGGCCCCGACATACCCATAATATCTAATAACAAAGATGCATACCAAGACCACGGCAAGTCCGGAGAGAGGATCTTGCCAATAACCGCTGAACTGGGAAGCCTACTATGGTGGGGGAGCTGCATCTACCTTTCTACCAGGACCTGCACCACGACATGTAGCGTCCACAAATAAAAAGGACGTCAGTACGAATAAAGGACTGAGTATGTAAAGCAAGAAAGCATAAGTAAGAACAATAATGTAAACAGGGATAAATTATATACAACCTCTAACATCTGGGTACCTCTGATGGCTACTGGCATGAAGTGCATGATAGATACATACATATATATACATACATATATATATATATACAGATATATACATACATATATATATATATATATATATATATACACACATACATATATATATATATACAGATATATACATACATATATATATATATATATATATATATATACACACATACATATATATATATATATATACATACATATATATATATATATACACATACATATACATAAAGTATTAAAACATATGCCTTTGTGGGAAACATCATGATCATATCGTACCCAGCCGTAATAGGCTAGGTAAAACGTACACGGCCACGTGGAGCTCCATAAAACCCAAGTGATAAGTGGTTGCACAATAGGTGCCATACCTGGCTGACTATAGCGCGGCTCGGTAGAGTAAAATTGATATATATATATATATATATATATATATGCATGTAGGACTCATTCCCCCCCCCCCCCCCCCCCCTCGGAGTGATGTAAGGTCGATATTCTCCGTACACATTATTAGGACTAACTCTTTATCAAGAATCTTATAAGTATCAGGAAGTACCTATAACATTGATAACACATGATTAAGAGAAGCAACCTCAACATTAATTGTTCCATAAGAAGGGAAACAATGTAAGTACTGCTAGCTTCTAAGAGTAGAGTATCTTTGCAAGCTCATGCATTGCATTATGTATAATCGGAGTCGTGCAAAAGAAGGAAAGGGATAGCCTCACATACCTTGTATATATACTTCCCAATCTCAAGCTATGCAAATGTCACGACTCCTTAATCTACAAAAGGAGAAACGACAATATCGTTATCGTTTAAGCGTCGTAACTATTATGTATCGACCATAACTTATTTTACGATGAAATGGACAGCACCTCCCCTATATATATATATATATATATATATATATATGACTTCACACAAGTAAAAACAATCACCAAACATCCCAAACAACATCAACAATAATCATATTGAGCCGCCCAAACAGTCCACACAACCTAATCACGTCATATATAAGACGACCACCGTAGTAGTGTCAAACGACCTAGAAATCTTAAGACGAAAGACCAGACAACCACCCTACATCTATATGGTGTTTCTCCACACTCTTCCTCCTCCAAAACTGTCATGCCCCAAAATCGAGGGACGCGACCGGCACTCAACTGGGTGACCCCTAGTCAAGCGAACCTGATTTGCCTGTCCCACCCAACGCGTTTTCCCGTGTTTATAACATACATTATTTATGTGAATTGGTGAGATAAGCTTAAAAGTGTGTGAATACCACATTAAATCCAATTTATACATATTAGATACGCCACTTCACGATACGGACCACGATTACAAATACATACAACCACTGCCCAAAATATACATATACACCCACATAGTGTCTACGGAGCCTCTAAGACTACTAGGCGCCTATATAATACTTGCCTGCAACAAGGCCTCGGCTATACCTTACAATACATAACACACTCAAAAAGGAGAAGGCCTGAACTACACATGGCCCCGAGAGGAAGTGGGGCTCACCAGTACAGCTGAAAAGGATGAGGAGAAGGCACCACTAAGGGCGAGCTGAGCAACCTGCTATGAACCCACCTACATCCATATAAAAGATGTAGTGCCCTTGGCAAAAAGGATGATAGTACTGTGGAATTGTACTAGTATGTATAAACAAACTTTATTCCAAGTACAACCAAACAATACACAATTAAGGGACAGCAATAAACCAATTAATCAATGCATGTGGAAGGAAACAACAAAAATCAAACAAGTTTCACAACCTCTCCTTTTTCCCTTTCAACATCATCATATTCAAGAGCTCATAAATTTTCATTTCACTAATTATAACTATCACATTCCATCCTTATTACCTCGGTCACCCTTATTACCTCGGCCATCCTTATCACCACAACCCATCAACCTTATTAATTTGTGTTGCGGCGCGCAACCCGACCCCGCCTGACAATTTTAATTCACAGCACAATCACAAATAATTTCATCACAAAAATCACCATTTCAAGGAATACAAGTTCATATCAACGACTTATTTATTTGGGCCCAAGGCACCATAACTCTTATCAAGTAGTAATATTAGGAACACGGTGTTGACACAATCGCTCGATCCGGTTACATTGTTTCATAATACTCTTTTCATTACTTTCCAAGTTTGGCTTTCAACTATTTTACACATTCCCACATTTGAACATATTATCAATTTTTCGTTCATTGCACATCAAACACCTTTCACAACCTCATACAGCAATGTGATAACAATCAACTAGGAAAATCAGAGAATAGAATCTCACGCCTCAACATGTTTGAACAATCAATTCAAATATTTCCAAACAAGGTACACATACCAAATACTCGGACCCAACAAGAGGATTCTACGAAGGTTAAAGTTAGCCATACATACCTGGGGTCAAAATTCCTATTTACCTTTTACTCATAAATCACTGGACCGACTAGTACCGTCAATCTAGTTCACAATTAAACATATTCAACTCAGAATTGGAAACCATGCATACAATTTGAACTCTTTTTAAGCATTTATCAAATGCTATGTGACTCCCCCCCTAGATTGCCAACCCCTTATTTGTGAACTTTACCCCAACCCACTTCCTCTTACTAGATTATGGACATTAATGATCATGCATGCAAGGTATAAACTTATATTTTCAAGAATCAATTCATGAGAGTCCCCCATTTGTTTAAAACTAGAAAACTAATGAAAAGGGTTTGGGGATTCTTACCTGTTAGAATGAAGAAGAAGAAGATTATTACTCAAAATTTCTAGGTCTGAGGGACTTTGAAAATCCAATTGATAAAGATGAAGCTTTCTCTCTCAATAACCCTCTCTCCCCTCTCTCTAATTTTGTTCAGAAAATGGTTAAAATGACGGGGAGGGGTGTTTTAGTAAACTTGGGTCGGGTTTTAAAAATTAGAAAAAAATAGGACACGACACAAGAATGCGGTCAGGAATGCGATCGCATTCCTGACATGCGGTTCGCAGATCTGACCGCGCAATGGCCCTCAAGATGGGCCAAAAATCCAGAACACACTACCAATGTATGCGATGAATTGTGCGGTCCGCATACACGTTATGCGATCGCATACTGGACCGCATATTTGAGTTCAAATGGAGCAGTATTCTGCCTAGGTATGCGACCATTATGCGGTCCGCATACACATTATGCAATCGCATAGAGCGTCGCATAACACCTACTTCCTAGAAAATTATATTCTTTAAGTATCGGGGTACTTTTTACTCAGTTCAGGTCTGTTTCAAAGATTCCCACAATAAAACAACTCGGGGACTTTTTTCGGCATTATTTTTAAATAAGAAAATTTTACGGGTCCTTACATCCTCCCCCCCCCCCCTTAAAATCATTCGTCCTCGAATAAGGGTTTTGGAAATCATTTCGTTTTGAAAGCATGATATGCAACTTCCAGATTTTTTTACAACTCCGATCTTTCAGAAAAATTTCGCCAGAGTTCCCTTTGTAATTAGATCCATCTACCTGCCAGAGAGCCCCGGAAACATATTTCCAAGAACCATTACACAGTTTTAGTCACCCAGTAACTAACACACAACGTTGTTAATCCAACAAGTTGCAGACATTCAATCATTTTGTCAACTACACATAGTTCTTTCCTCTTATACCACAAGTTTGTTCATGGTCCCCATTGCACATGCTTGGTCGTTTTAATGAGTCCCATACAGCCTAATCACTTCAATATACTATATTCATTTCAATTAATTACTATCAACCTATTCTACCATTAATCACTTGCCTAGCACATACGTTTGACAAAACGTTCATTTACCTCAAGGGTTGTACACTACCCCAAATAGAACAAAGAGTCCGATTTTAGCACACATTGGGAAATTACAGCAATAAGGCAACTAGGGGGAGATGGGGTGCTTTTGCACAGAACCGAACATAAAGTATAATTTTTCTTAGAGGAGAGGGTTCTGACATCACTACTAGACTTTTTCAAATAAGTGGGGATATCTTTCTTTCATCTCATTTTCCGCCTCCCATGTGGCTTCCTCAATGCGCTGACTTCGCCACAATACTTTGACTGAAGCAATTTCTTTGTTCCTCAATCTACGGACTTGTCTATCAAGAATAGCAATCGGAACCTCCTCATATGATAATTCATCATTAACCTCAATGGTCTCAACTGGTACGATGACTGATGGATCTCCAACCACTTTCTTCAACATGGACAAGTGGAACACCGGGTGCACTAATGACAATTCATGGGGTAATTCCAACCTATAAGCCACTTGTCCTATCCTTTGAGCAATGCGATATGGCCCGACATACCTTGGGCTCAATTTCCCATTCTTCCCAAACCGCATCACTCCCTTCATGGGATATACTTTCAAGATTATCCAATCATCAACTTGGAATTCCAATTCTCTTTGACGAACGTCCGCGTAGGATTTTTTATGGCTCTGAGCAGTTTTCATCCCCTCCAAAATGACTCTGACTTTTTCCAATGCCTGGTGCACAAGATCTGGCCCTAACAATTCTGTTTCACCAACCTCGAACCACCCAATCGGAGATCTACACCTCCTTCCGTACAATGCCTCAAATGGGGCCATCTGAATACTAGCGTGAAAGTTGTTATTGTAAGAAAATTCGATAAGCGGTAAATGATCATCCCAACTACCCTTGAAGTCCAATACACAAGCCCGTAACATATCTTCAAGCTTCTGAGATTTACCTGAGTAGCCAAACCTTGCTGAAATTTCCTCCAAAAATTAGCTGTGAACTGGACCCCTCGGTCTGATATAATAGAGACTGGAGTACAATGAATCCTAACTATTTCCTTGGTATACAACTGAGTGTACTGCTCTACAGTATCAGTGGACTTGACCGGCAAAAAGTGAGCTGATTTCGTGAGTCGATCCACTATCACCCAAATCGAGTCGAACTTACGCTGAGTGCGAGGTAACCCTACCACTAAATCCATGTTGATCATTTCCTATTTCCACATTTTAATTTCCATAAGCTGAGTTAACCCACCAGGCCTCTGATGCTCGGCGTTCACCTGCTGACAATTCGGACATTTAGACACAAAGTTCGCCACACCTCTTTTGTAATGACCCGGCCGGTCGTTACGAGAATTTAGCCCCGTTTCCCCCGTTTCTGCTTCATTTTATATGGTTCAGCTTCATTTGTGTGTGTGTTGGATCGGTTGGTTCGGGTTCAGAGTGGTCATGGTAAGCATTGAGGCAATTAGTCTCTCAAGGTAGACTAATGGTTGAGAAAGTCAACTAAGAGTTGACTTCTTGGTGAACGACCACGGAATGCGGATTTTATGGCTCATATAGCTCTGTTAGGTGATTTGGGACTTAGGAGTGTGTTCAGAATATTTTTGTGATGACCTGTGTAGAATTAGGCTTGAATTGGCAAAAGTTAGTTTTTGGCGACTTCTAGTCGGCAGTGGAAAATAGGCTATCGAGGTCGGAATGGAATTCTGGAAATTGGAGCAGGTTCGTAATGTCATTTTGGATATGTCTACAAAATTTCAGGTTAATCGGAGGTGTTTTGGTTGGTTTCGACGTAGTTGACGAAATTTGGAAGATTCAAAGTTCGTAGGCTTGAATTTGATGTAAATTTAGTGTTCTCGTGTTGTTTTTGGTGTTTCGAAGGCTCGACTAAGTTTGAATGATGTTATGGGTTATGTTGGTATGTTTGGTTGAGGTACTGAGGGCCTCGTGTGTGTTTCGGATGGTTAACGGACCAACTTTTAGGTTGAATTCTGGGCAGATTGCTGCTGGTGTAAGGCTCTGGTTTCCTTCTACGAGATTGCATGAGGATGTGCGATCGCGTAGGGTTAATTTTTGAGGTAGGATTTTTGTTAATCGTGATCACGTGGAATGGTTTGTGATCGCGTGAGTATGAGTGTTTGGTCAGTGCGATCGCGTGGTCTTGTTTGCGATCGCATAGAGTTAAAGGGGTGCTTGGTTGAGTTGAGCTTTGTTCTTGCGATCGCGTGGAATGGTCTGCCATCGCGTGGGTTTAAGTCTTGATGAATCACGATCGCATGAGGTTGTCTGTGATCGCGTAAGGTAAACTGATGGGGAAGCAAGTTTGTTCTTCGTGATCGCGTGCCAAAGTTTGCGATCGCAGTGAAGGAATTATTTTAGCTGAGCAGAATGTTTAAAAGGCCGGAAGTGCGAATTTGGTTGTTATTTTCTCCATTGTTGCATGCAGACTTGAGAGCTTTTGAAAGATAATTGAAGGGGAATCAAGGGAAATCATCTGGAGGTAAGAATTTCAACTTCATAACACGTTTCTATGTCAATTCTTAAGTGATTAAACTATAAAATTTCTGGAATTTAACCAAGTTGGGGAAGAAGGGTGCATGGGAAATTTATTTTTCTATTGAGGATTTGAGTGGGCAATTGTGGTCCGATTTTAGTGTTCTTGGTATGCATAGAATCGTGGGAGGACGAGGATTCTAAGGATGTAAAAATTATTCAATTCCGAGATGTGGGCCAGGGGCTTGGGTTTTGCCGAATTTCGAGATTTTTTAGTAAATTGATATTTTTTGATTGGGTTGTGTTCCTTGAGTATATATTAGTGATGTTGAACTGATCTTGGCTAGATTCGGAGAAATCGGGAGCCAATTTGAGGGAGAAAAGCATAGCAGACTAGTGTTGTGGCCCGGTAAAGGTAAGTAATGGTCTTAAATCTTGTCTTGAGGGTATGGAACCCCGGACTACATATTTTCTAACTGAATTTGGAATGCCACACATGTCGGACGATGAATATGTGGCGCGTACTGATCTGTTTAGACCCTTTAAGGGTGTTTTACTACTGTTTTCCTCACTACCTATTGATGGTTTTACTCAGCATCATTGTGCATATTGTTTTATTTGAAACTCAACCTGATTTACACTACATGAGCATTAAAATGATGTTTTCGGGTCGAGCACCGCATTCTATTACTTTACCCGAAGGGCTTTTCGAGTGGTTCCACCGAGTGTGGCCGAGGGCCAAGAGTGATGGTGAGGTGCTGGGTGATATTAGCGCTTGGGCTTAAGGAGCCCCTCTGGAGTCTGTACACACCCCAGTGAGCGCACCGAGTGCGAGTGATTGAGTGATTGGGAGGCATGAGTGGTTGTGAGGTGCTGAGTGATTGTGAGCTTCTGAGGGATTGTGAGGCATGCCCGAGGGGCTGATTATGAAACATCTTTTTGCCCGAGGGGCTAATTATGACTTTACTACATTCATTGGCATACCAAATCTTTGTTTTAATGTTGTTAAAAATGTGCATTATTTTAAGGACTTTTCTAAAATTGATTTCTAAGGCATGACGATTTCGTATATCTATGTATACTATTAGAAAGTAAGGTTGTGTATATTGTGACTTGATGACATTGATTTTTATGTGATTCCTTGATACTTAGACTTCATTTATTTCCATTACTACTGTGTTGGCGTACTCACATTACTCCCTCCACCTCTGTGTGCAGATTCAGGAGCAGATATCGAGCGTTAGCTTTTATATATATATCATCGCGGAGCCGGATCGTGGGGATAAAGAGGTAGATGTTCAGCATTCGCAGCATCTCTGTTTTCCCTTCATGTTGTATTTAGCTTTGATTCGGAGTTTTGTATCATAATACTTTATTTTGGCCTATTTCACTAGATGCTCATGACACGTTGGCTTCAGGTTTTGGGGATGGACGTACTGTATATAAAACTTGCCTATTATATTTGGAAATTTCTGTATATTGTTATGAATTGCTTGAAACTTAAATGGGATTTTCAAAAGGAAATGTGAACACGCGATAGTCGGCTAGCCTAGTTCCATGATAGGCTCCATCACGGCCGGTTAGGATTTGGGGTTGTGACAGTTTGGTATCAGAGCCCTAGGTTACATATGACTCGACGGTCATGAGCAGGTTTAGTAGAGCCTTACGGATCGGTACGGAGACGTCTGTACTTAGCTTCGAGAGGCTGCGGAACCCTTAGGAAAATCTCACATTTTTAAAATTCTTGTCGTGCGAATCCATTATATTCAGCCAAGAGCGTAACTCTTGAATTCCTTCCAGTTATTCGAGCGTGCCTGAGAGCGCCTGGTATCAGCTGTGCATTGACGGATTGTGGCTTCCATGGGTGAGATATGATTTTGGCATGTTAGTAATGGGCCAGTCTGGAGGACTTGAGGCCGGATTCATTTTGTGGCTTGATTGTTGTGTGGGCACATGTAATTGGGGACTTGTATGTCCGTTTGTGTTCTTATTGATGAGAATTGGTGACCAAGATGCCTATGTGGTGGCTGTGATTTGATGGTTATAGGTGTTCACACTGTGAAATGTGTCGAAAGGGTTGGCTGGAAATGTGGTAAGATTTATTGAGTGTTCGATTTCTATCTCAATTTGGTATATGGCCTTGAGTTGTGAGTATGTTGGAAGACCTCTCATGTTGTGTAGTTTTGGAGTGAAGTGGATTTCTCTGTTGGGTTATGAGTCCCTGGTGATGTCTTTTAGTATATCATTTTCCCCAGTAACGTTTATGTGTTTTATTGACGGTGTATTCCATTCGTATTAGCACTCCTTGTTATTGTATTCATTAATGGCATCCTGATATATTCGCGTAGCCGGGAGTAGCATACTCAGTATCTGAGGATGGCATTATAAGGATTCCGGGAGGAAAGGCTCAATGCCCATTTCAACGAGTGTGAATTTTTTCTCGGTTCAGTAGCATTCTGGGGACACGTGGTGTCCGGTGAGGGTATCCATATGGTCAGTCATATGTGGGTAGAGCTTCCATAAGCTCGAGATTTCTGTGACCGCCGCTCCAGTGTTAGTTCTGCCATCAACTTAGGTTTTTATCGCGTATTGTGGTGCCTCGAGGGTAGGCGTTGGTTGTGTTAAGATGCAGGAAGTTGTAGTGATTGCGTGATAGTTTTGGTCTTCAGAAGTGTATGGAGAGATAGAAGTTGAGGCTATGAGGGAAGGGGTATCTCCTACGGGTTGTCCCAGGGCATGTGGTCCCTATGTAGTTCCGTAATAAGTTCTCTTCTACCAGTAAAAGATATATGTTATAATTGGAGTTTAGATTGCTTGTGGGAGTTGGCGTGACTATTGCAATGGTGGATACGAGATTTGGCAATTGATTTGAGTGTTAGATAGTTTGGGTCATTTAAGCTTATGGAGGATTTAGTTGAATCCCACCACAGCATGGTGGCAATGTTGATGTGTGGGCATAGTCTTGTTCGTCTTGATCCTTGGCTTTGGGCCAAGTGGGGGAGTTCATTATTGATAAGTTGATTCCATGATTATGTGTGGTGTTGGTTTCTGTTCGAGGTATACTGGTAAATCAGTTATGACCTGCAGGTATGTGGTCTGGGAATGCCACAAGTAATGGAAATTTCTTCGATATAAGTCATAATGTACTTTGTCGGGCAATTGGGTTCTATTGAATTACTTAGTTGAAATTCTAAAAGGTGTAGTGTGCGCAGTGTATGAATTTATTTGTGGCTTCGAGTGAGTGGATTACTTTCCTAGTATGTTAGTGTGCAAACATGTCAGGTCGATTCTGTCTATTTGTTAGTGTGATTGAGATATACATTAGGGGATGTCAAGGCTGGTGGTATTCTACATCATCACGGATTCTACATACCGGTATCAGGAAGGTGAAGGTAATGGCTTTAGATTCGCAGGAAGTCTCTTCGGGGTAAATTTTTCTAATGTGGTGCTTTTGGGGATATTTGAGAGAGTATTGGGCGGCTTATGAGCCTTATACGGTATGTTTTTATGCTTGGGTCGCATGTGGTGAGTCTGGTTTAAAATTTGTGGTATTACGGTAGGAAGAAATATCGATTTGAAGGTGAGTCAGAAGAAACTTGGGTAAATAGGGCAACTTGGTAGTAGGTTGGATCGGCATGGTAAGGGATACGATTAGTTCTTTGGGTGTTCGTCAGGTGACGAGTTTTTTGGGTGTTTCCTAGAAATGCTCTTGGATTTTGGTGGCCTGCGTAGTTTGTTGAGTTAGAAGAATTCAGTCCTGATGGGTTGGTGTTGCACAAATGGGATTCTGAATAGTTCCTGGTAATTTCTACCGCGGTTAAGGGTGCATATTTCTTATAACGTGTAGTGAGTTGTTTCTAAATGAGATCAAATGGAAATTCTCATCTAGTTGGTACGTAATTGCTTGTGGCTTAGATGGGACCATGGAGTTCCCGTATTTTTCCTAGGTTGGCATGGCGTGTGCGGTATGTTGGGTGGAGTTGAGATTTGCATATATGAGGTCACGGTTCGGTTCTGGAAGGAAAATCATAAAATTCTTAGGCGGCATGGGCAGTTTCAGATGACTAGGTAGATGATATCAGTAATGGGTGCGACTTGATGAGGGTATATATTTCAGAAAGAGCAATGTGTCTGAATTGAGGGTACTTCATTGGTATCACGACGCCCTAATGTTGGATCGACTATTGATATTCAAGGTTTCTTGGAGAATGGAAGAATTATAGTGGTATTCCCCATGGAATGAATGAGTATTTGGGATGTGTTATGTATTCGAGCGGTGGAGTTGTGATCAGATATAGTAATCCGTACGTTTTCGGGACTTCGATACTGAGAGTTCTCATAAACATCATATTGTGTGGTAATGGACTGTGGAGATACGAGCTAAGCTAGTCGGATGTTAGTATGTACCATGATTCTGTCATTATGAACTTTTTGGTAAGTTATCTACTTGTTGCGGGTGATCAGAGTTAATTTAGGATCACTAGTAGGCTAATATGGGTGCGTGTTCTGCACCGGGTCGGAATTGTTGGCTCCGAATTTCTATTATTGAGGAAGGTACCATTCGATTATGATTGATTTGTTCATGTTCTTGAGTGATTTATGAGTTACCTTTCAGTTTTGAGAGGAGTGGTGATTACTGGTTATATGCACATATGGTGCGGTTCTAATTGGGATTTATAGCAAGATTTGGGTAAGGTAAGTAATTGGGTGTTGTGGGATTGACGCGTGTTGGGTATATACCTTCTGTTTTGGGTGGCATGGTATCGTCTAGTTTTCCCCGTGGTTATGGCAATGCACTTTGAGTACTTGATGTCGAATTTTGAATGGTTATTGATTTTTGGGCAAGGTGTCTTGAAATATTCCAAGTGGACCACCAGTCAGATGAGATTGAACAGTGTAGCGAAGTTATGTAGGGGTATGACCTTTGGTATCGGATTCATGTTTTTTTTATTTTTACGGTGTGTGCCAGGTGGTTAGTGTGATATGGTGGCGGTAATTGTTAATGGCAGGATAGTCCTCTTGTGTTGATCTTTTACATAATTTGATTTCATTGGGGAGTTGTTGATACGTACACGAGTTGCACAGGTTTTGGTTTCGAATTGTATAGAGGTGTCATGTTTTCAGGGTGGTTGTGATGGATGAGAAGAGGTTATTGGACCTAGAATGAATATTTTCGGAATTTTCCACAGCATAGCTTGAAAGACTTATATCGGGAGTCGGCTTAGAAATCTGCTATAATTCCTGTTTGGGAAGGGGGAGTTTCATGTCTGACTGATCGGACGAATGGTTGTTATTTCTATGTGCTTCTTTCATCATCGACAGTATGTGGAAGTGTTAGAGCGAGGCATTTCTTGATAAAAGGTTATGTACCGATATTGGGTTGTTCTGAGCAGTTATTGTGGTTAAAGAGTATTGCTATGAGTGTTTGAGTCACGCGGTGTATTATGTGATTTCATCTGGGGTACGTATACGGCTTTGATTCAGCATGTTCAGGCTTGTTCCGTTTATAATTATGGAAATCTTGATCTTATATATCATTTCAGAAGTGGGAATTTGGTTCTAAGGTTTATGGGCCAGGATTTGGATTTCGAAATTTCTACAATATTGTGCTATTGGACCTATATAGGATAGGGTGACGTGGGATCACCCCCGGGTATGTGCAAGGTAAGCTACATAATAGTTAGATAGTGTTGGAGAACAACTCTTGGCACATTCGAGGACGAACGTATGTTTAAGTGGGGGAGGATGTAACGACCCGGCCGGTCGTTCCGAGAATTTAGCCTCATTTCCCCGTTTCTGCTTCATTTTATGTGGTTCAGCTTCATTTGTGTGTGTGTTGGGTCGGTTGGTTCGTGTTCAGAGTGGTCATGGTGAGCATTGACGTCATTAGTCTCTCAAGGTAGCTTAATGGTTGAGAAAGCCAACTGAGAGTTGACTTATTGGTGAACGACCTCGGAATGCGGATTTTATGGCTCGTATAGCTTCGTTTGGTGATTTGGGACTTAGGAGTGTGTTCAGAATATTTTTGTGATGTCCGGTGTAGAATTAGGGTTAAATTGGCAAAAATTAGTTTTTGGCGACTTCCGATCGGCAGTGGAAAATAGGCTATCGAGGTTGGAATGGAATTCTGGAAGTTGGAGCAGGTTCATAATGTCATTTTGGATATGTCTGCAAAATTTCAGGTTAATCGGAGGTGTTTTGGTTGGTTTCGACGTAGTTGGCAAAATTTGGAAGTTTCAAAGTTCTTAGGCTTGAATTTGATGTAAATTTGGTGTTCTCGTGATGTTTTTGGTGTTTCGAAGGATCGACTAAGTTTGAATGATTTTGTGGGTTAGGTTGGTATGTTTGGTTGAAGTCCCGAGGGCCTCGTGTGTATTTCGGATGGTTAACGGACCAACTTTTGGCTTGAATTTTTGGAAGATTGCTGCTGGTGTAAGGTTCTGGTTTCCTTCTATACGATCCCGTGAGGATGTTTGCGTTCGTGTAGGGTTAATTGGTGAGGCATGATTTTTGTTAATCGCAATCGCGTGGAATGGTTTGCGATCGCGTGAGTATGAGTGTTTTGTCAGTGCGATCGTGTGGTCTTCTTTGTGATCGCGTAAAGTTAAAGGGGCGCGTGGTTGAGTTGAGCTTTGTTCTTCGCGATTGCGTGGAATGGTTTGCGATCGCGTGGGTTTAAGTCTTGATGAATCGCTATTGTGTGAGGTTGTCTGCGATCGAGTAAGGTAAATTGATGGGGCAGCAAGTTTGTTCTTCGCGATCGCGTGCCAAAGTTTGCGGTCGCAGTGAAGGAGTTATTTTAGCTGGGCAGAATGTTTAAAAGGCCGGAAGTGCGAATTTGGTTGTTATTTTCTCCATTGTTGCATGCGGACTTGAGAGCTTTTGAAAGAGAACTGAAGGGGAATCAAGGGAAATAATCTGGAGGTAAGAATTTCAACTTCACAACACGTTTCTATGTCAATTCTTAAGTGATTAAACAATAACATTTTTTGAATTTAACCAAGTTGGGGAAGAAGGGTGCATGGGAAATTTATTTTTTTTTGAGGATTTGAGTGGGCAATTGTGGTCCAATTTTAGTGTTCTGGGTATGCATAGAATCGTGGGAGGACGAGGATTCTAAGGATGTAAAAACTATTGAATTCCGAGATGTGGGCCCGGGGTTCGAGTTTGGCCGAATTTCGAGATTTTTGATTAAATTGATAATTTTCGAATGGGTTGTGTTCCTTGAGTATATATTAATGATGTTGAACTGATCTTGGCTAGATTCGAGAAATCGGGAGCCAATATGAGGGGCAAAAGCATAGCGGACTATTGTTGTGGGCTCGTAGAGGTAAGTAATGGTCTTAAATCTTGTCCTGAGGGTATGGAACCCCGGACTACATATTTTCTCACTGAATTTGGAATGGCGCACATGTCGGATGACGAATATGTGGTGCGTACTGATTTTTGGATTGGACAAGGTCCTCTCCGCGGCAACTAATGAGTTGCATATTTACTCAAAATCTTATGTTAAATTATGTTCTAAAGATTTGTGAAATATTTGGGATGTAAGCCATGTTTGGGGCCTCGTGCCGATCTGTTTAGACTCTTTAAGGGTGTTTTACTGTTGTTTTCCTCACTACCTGCTGATGGTTTTACTCAGCATCATTGTGCATACTGTTTTATTTGAAACTCAGCCTGATTTACACTACATGAGCATTAAAATGATATTTTCGGGTCGAGTACCCCATTCTATTACTTCGCCCAAGGGAATTTTTGAGTGGTCCCACCGAGTGTGGCTGAGGGCCAAGAGTGATAGTGAGGTGCTGAGTGTGGACGAGGGCCAAGAGTGATGGGGAGGTGCTAAGTGATATTAGCACTTGGGCTGAAGGAGCCCCTCCGAAGTCTGTACATACCCCCAGTGAGCGCACCGAGTGCGAGTGATTGAGTGATTGGGAGGCATGAGTGGTTGTGGGGTGCTGAGTGATTGTGAGGTGCTGAGGTATTGTGAGGCATGCCCGAGGGGCTGATTATGAAACATGCCCAAGGGGCTACTTATGATATTACTACTTCATTGACATACCAAATCTTTGTTTTAAAGTTGGTAAAAATGTGCATTGTTTTAAGTACTTTTGTGAAGTTGACTTCTAAGGCATGACGATTTCGTATATCTATGTATACTATTGGAAAGTAAGGATGTGTATATTTTGACTTGATGACATTGATTTTTATATGATTCCTTGCTACTTAGACTTGATTTATTTCCATTACTACTGAGTTGGCGTACTCACATTACTCTCTACACCTCTGTGTGCAGATTCAGGAGTAGATATCGAGCATTAGATTTTATATATATATATCGCAGCGGAGCCGGATCGTGGGGATAGAGAGGTAGTTGTCCAGCGTTCGCAGCATCTCCGTTTTCCCTTCCTGTTGTATTTATCTTTGATTCAGAGTTTTGTATCATAATACTTTATTTTGGCTTATTTCACTAGATACTCATGACATGTTGGCTCCGGGTTTTGGGGATGGTTGTACTGTATATAAAACTTGCCTATTATATTAATAACTTTCTGTATATTGTTATGAATTGCTTGAAACATAAATGGGATTTTCAAAAGGAAATGTGAACACGTGGTAGTCGGCTAGCCTAGTTCCACGATAGGCGCCATCACGAGCGGTTAGGATTTGGGGTCGTGACATCTTTTCATACCGCTCCACCAATAAATTTCCCGGAGATCTTGATACATTTTCGTGGAACCTGGGTGCACGGAGTACCTGGAATTGTGAGCTTCCGCCATCACCCTCTCCCGAAGATTATCCACATCAGGAACACATAACCTCCCCTGCCACCGCAAAACACCATCATCGTTCCCGAGCTAAAATGCCGAAATCATGCTATTCAAAACTGCCTCCTTCAACTGCGCCAATGCTGGATCCAGAAACTGCTTCTCCTTGACTTCCGCTACAAGTGATGATTCTGCCCCATTATGCAACATGACTTTCCCCTCGTTTGAGGTCGAGAGACAGACCCCCAGACTAGCCATTTGACAAACCTCCCGAGCCAACGGCCTCCGACCTTCCTCCAAATGAACCAGACTACCCATAGACTTCCGACTGAGAGTGTCGGCCACTACATTTGCTTTCCCTGGATGGTACAGAATGTTCATATCATAATCCTTAAGCAATTCTAACCATCTCCGCTGCCTTACATTTAATTCCTTCTGCCTGAACAAATATTGGAGACTCTTGTGGTCCGAGAACACGTCCACATGGACCCCATACAAATAATGCCGCCAGATTTTTAATGCAAACCCAACCGCCGCGAATTCTAAATCATGTGTTGGATAATTCTTCTCGTGATTCTTGAATTGCTTGGAAGCATAGGCTATAACCTTCCGGTTTGGCATCAACACACATCCCAAACCAACCCTTGAAGCATAGCAATAAACCACAAATCCCTCTGTGCCTTCTGGCAAAGTTAACACACGTGCTGAAGTCAATCTTGATTTCAATTCCTGAAAGCACTTCTCACAAGCATCGGACAATTGGAACTTAGTTGCCTTCTGTGTCAATTTAGTCAATGGGGAGGCGAGGTAGAGAACCCCTCCATAAACCTCCGATAATACCCGGCTAGACCCAAGAAACTGCGAATCTCTATCGGAGTCGTCGGTCTAGGCCAATCCTTCACTGCTGTGATCTTCTGGAGGTCAACCTTAATCCCTTCTCTGGAAACAACATGACCCAAAAATGTGACTGACTCCAACCAAATTTCATATTTTGAAAACTTGGCATACAATTGTTGCTTATGAAGAGTCTGCAGAACTGCCCTGAGGTGATTAGCATGGTCCTCCCGACTGCGCAAGTAGACAAGGATGTCATCAATAAAAATAATCACGAACGAGTCCAGAAACAGTTTGAAAACCCGATTCATAAGATTCATGAAATTCGTTGGAGCATTGGTCACTCCAAAGGACATTACCAAGAATTCAAAATGGCCATAACGAGTTCTGAAGGCGGTCTTATGAATATCCTACTCTCTGATCTTCAACTGGTCATATCCCGACTGTAAATCAATATTGGAGAAGAAGCTTGCACCCTGCAATTGGTCGAACAAATCATCTATCCAAGGCAGTGGATTCTTTTTTTTTTTATAGAGACTTTGTTGAGCTACCGATAATCAATACACATCCGAAGTTACCCATCCTTCTTCCTGACGAAAAGAACCGGAGTGCCCCATGTCGACACACTTGGTCGAATGAACTCCTTCTCTAATAAGTCTTTCAACTGCTCCTTTAACACCCTCAACTCTGTTGGCGCCATTCGGTACGGTGGAATAGATATTGGTTGCGTATCTGGAAATACATCAATCCCGAAATCAATCACCCTATCTGGCAGAATCCCTGGAAGCTCTTCCGAAAACACCTCAAGAAACTCATTCACGAGTGGAACGGAATCGGGGGCAGGTACTTCTAAAGTGGTGTCCGCAACCCGGGCCAAGTGATAAATACACCCCTTTCTAATCATCTTCGAAACCTTAAGGTAGGAAATAAACCTACCCTTTAGCACCACAGCATTCCCTTTCCACTCAATAACTGACTCGTTAGGAAACTCTAGTCTCATAATTTTGGTTCGGCAGTCGAGTTTAGCAAAGCATGAGTTAGGAAAGAATATTCTTACTTTCCACTTCACTGCACGATACAGAGTAACAATAAAAAGGGTTTTTGCTAAATGTCCATGTAGCCCCCAAATTATAGATGTGGTCGACAACACACCGATAAGACGGGCTCTACTAGACACGGCTCCGAGACATCCTAGGACACTTTTAAAACCTTAGGATCTGATACCAAGTTTGTCATGCCCCAAAATCGAGGTACGCGACCGGCACTTGACTGGGTGACCCCCAGTCAAGAGAACATGATTTGCCTTTCCCACCCAACGCATTTCCCCATGTTTATACATATATTATTTATGTGAAACGGTTTGATAAGTTTAAAACTGCGTGAATACCACAATAAATCCAATTTATACATTTTAGATACGCCACTTCCCTATACGGACCACGATTACAAATACATACAACCACTTCCCAAAATATGCATATATACCCACATAGTGTCTACGGAGCCTCTAAGAGTACTAGGAGCTTATACAATACTTGTCGGCAACAAGGCCCCCGCTATACCTTACAATACATAACACACTCAAAAAGGATAAGGCCTGAACTACACATGGTCCCGAGAGGAAGTGGGGCTCACCAGTACATCTGAAAAGCATTAGGATAAGGCACCACTAAGGGCGAGCTGAACAACCTGCTATGAACCCATCTACATCCACATAAAAGATGTAGCGCCCCCGGAAAAAGGGACGTTAGTACTGTGGAATAGTACTAGTATGTATAAACAAACTTTATCCCAAGTACAATCAAATAATACACAATTAAGAGAAAACAATAAACCAATTAATCAATGCACGTGGAAAGAAACAACCAAAATCAAACAAGTTTCACAATCTCTCCTTTTTCCCTTTCAACATCATCATATTCAAGAGCTCATAGATTTTCATTTCAGTAGTGATAACAATCACATTCCATCCTTATTACCTCGGCCACCCTTATCATCACAACCCATCAACCTTATTACTTCGTGTTTCGGCGCGCAACCTGACCCCCCATGACAATTTTAATTCACAGCATAATCACAAACAATTTCATCACAAAAATCATCATTTCAACGAATACAAGTTCATATCAACTACTTATTTATTCTGGCCCGAGGCACCATAACTCCTATCAAGTAGTAATATTATGAATGGTGTTTCCACAATCGCTCGATTCAGTTACATTGTCTCACAATACTCTTTTCATTACTTACCACGTGTGGCTTTCAACTATTTTACACATTCCCACATTTGAGCACATTATTAATTTTTCGTTCATTACACATCAAACACCTTTCACAACGTCATACATCACAGTAGCATGACAATCAACTAGGAAAATCAGAGAATAGAATCTCATGCCTCAACACGTTTGAACAATCAATTGACATATTTTCAAACAAGGTACACATACCAAATACTCGGACCCAACAAGAGGATTCTACGAAGGTTAAAGTTAGCCATACATACCTGGGGTCGAAATTCCTTTTTAACTTTTACTCACAAATCACCTGACCGACTAGTACCGTCAATCTAGTTCAGAATTAAACATATTCAACTCAGAATTGGAAACCATGCATACAATTTGAACTCTTTTTAAGCATTTATCAACTGCTATGTGACTCCCCTCCCCCCCCCCTTAGATTGTCAACCCCTTATTTGTGAACTTTACCCCAACCCACTTCCTCTTACTAGATTATCGACATTAATGATCATGCACGCAAGGTATAAACTTATATTTTCAAGAATCAATTCATGAGAGTCCCCCTTTTGTTTAAACCAGAAAACTAATGAAAAGGGTTCGGGGATTCTTACCTGTTAGAATGAAGAAGAAGATGATTACTCGAAATGTCCAGACCTGAGGGACTTTGAAAATCCAATTGATAAAGATGAAGCTTTCTCTCTCAAGAACCCTATCTCCCCTCTCTCTAATTTTGTTCAGAAAATGGTAAAAAATGAAAGGGAGGGGTGTTTTAATGAACTGGGATCGGGTTGTAAAAATTAGAAAAAAAATAGGGTCGGACACAAGAATGTGGTTAGGAATGCGATCGTATTCTTGACATGCGATTCACAGAACTGACCGCATAATGGCACTCAAGATGGGCCAAACATCCAGAACACACTGCCCAGGTATGCGACCAATTGTGCGGTCCGCATACACATTATGCGATTGCATACTAGACCGCATAGTTGACTTCAAATGGGGCAGTGATCTTCCTAGGTATGCGACCATTATGCGGTCTGTATACACATTATGCGATCGAATAGAGCGCCGCATAACACCTACTTCCTGGAAAATTATATTCTTTAAGTCTCGGGGTACTTTTTACTCAATTCATGTCTGTTTCAAAGATTCCCACAATAAAACAACTCGGGGACTATGTTCGGCATTATTTTTAAACAAGAAAATTTTACGGGTCCTTACAAAAACTCCACAAAATAGTAGTAAAACATGCAGCCCAACAGCGACACAAAACAGTTCGCTACAATTGAATAAATCGAACTCACGGCTTCCGATCACCGTCCCGTGAGTTCTTACAAGTATAGAACGAATTTCCATGAATTTAGAGCAGAAAAAATGGATGAAAGAGAGCAGTAAACTTACCTTACTTGTTGGATAACTCAGCCCTTATGTTGGTTCTTCAAACTCTAGGTTTTACCCCCAATTAGAACTTGAAAGAGAGAGAAAATCAAGTAGGGTTTGTGGATAATTTTTTGGAGGAAGCTTGCAGGGGTTTAGGTCTGGTTATTTGTGATATACAATAAGGGTTATATTTCAGGATATAAGACTTTAAGTGGGATCTTTGGCCGACCCGAAATTGCCTATTTTTGGGCTCTCATTTAACCAAGTAGGTGACACACCTACTTGTCACCTACCAGCATGTGCAGTCTCGCAACAATGCGTATATATCTCTACTCTGATGTCATATTGATAAACGGTTTAATCCGTTGGAAACTAGACTCATAGATATTCAATTTGGTGGGTATATCACCCCGTAATTACAAGTAAATTTGGAGAAAAACTTAGTAACATTTGACCTAAAGTTTAAATAAAATTATGAACATAAGTTGCGACACTTTGTGTCGACTTTTGTTTCATAACTCGTTTGACTTCAAGACTTATGCTACAGATATTATATGATTCAAATACCTTAAAATACAACCTCTTGATAATAATAAGAACCCTTAGGTTTACCTAAAAATACGGGTTACAACATCCTTGATTCGTTTAACTTCTAATACTTGTTAATCACCCTTATACACTCTTGTATCATTTAAGACCAATAGGATTAACTTCTTATCGTCTCAAAGATAATCTCTTCTCAGATTTGCGTCGACTAACTTATGACATGAACTAACGTACGTGAATATGAGTTGTAACACTTGTAATGATATGCAGAATGTTGCATGAGCCTTCATCGATGGGGATATGCACTGGTGCCCTTTCAAGGGTTTGCGGTGGTACACCCGCACCTGAAGTAGCTGTGTTGTTGTCTCCATGATCCTCAGGACCGTTGTTTTCATGTGTGTTCACTGAGTTTGACATTTTCTGACCTGAAATTGAACATTATTGGACAAGAAAAAGTGTAAAGAATAACTTGTGTTTTAGAAAACCAGCACTAAAACGATCACTATTATTTTTAGCCCCACAGTGGGCGCCAAACTATTTACCGCGAAAATGTTAATTACAATTATATTTGATTTTGTGGTTATAAATATATATGATTTATTTTAATACTAGTTGTTTAGGAAATAGAAGCTAAGTGGGAAGTAAGAAAATGAGATAAGAGCAATGAATGATGGAGTTATGCAAATCGAGCAGTTGGAAGACGAGGTCTCAAGCTGGTCGAGAACAGGGCCTCGAGGTCTAGCTCGAGATCTTGATAGGAGATGATCGGTGAAGGTATGACAGTATTGAAGGCCTCGAATATGGCCTCTTTACGATCAATAACGAGCAATAAATGAAGAACAATTCATAAACACAATAAATGAAAGGAAATAAATCAATGGAACAATTGTAGAGAATGTTTGAATTGGAGAGAAGAGAATGTTCTTGTTTTTGTATTGAATATCCTCCCCCTTACAAAATGACAAGGGTCCCATTTATATAAGAGGGCTAATCCCAACATAGTACATGTGTAATTAATACATAGAAATGTAGCTGGTACAGCTATATAGTGTCACGGTACGAACTTGTACTGTTGTTGCAGACTTGGTCAGCTTTAACCACGTGCTTTTTGGAACTATCCGCTTTTCCATAATGGTCTTCGATATTAACCCAACCTCGAGGTATATCGATCCCTCGGAATACTTACTTGAGTAATGCACCTCAGGGTTGAACTTTGGATTCTGCTGCGATACGATCGGGGTCGAGGCTCGGAACATCGTATAAGTCTTAAAATCGGCCTTCCCCAGTTTTACCGTATACAGTTACAAAGTTAGCTAAAGACTCCGAGCGGAGCAGGACCAGAAACGGCTCCTCGAGTTGAGCCAACCCCAGAAAGATCATGTAACAACGGGTTGGGAGCTGAGCCCACCATTATGAAAATGCTCGAGGAACACATCAAAATGATCGAGTCAGGAGAAAAGAATATAGAGGACAACGATAAGAAACTAGAAAGCTAAAAATCGAGGGTCGACCCGATCACGGGAGAACCTCCGGTCTTAAAGGGACTAGATTCGAAGAATTTTGTGCATAAACCATTCCCACCGAGTGCGGCTCCGAAGTCCATTCTGAAGAAGTTTCGGATGTCCGACATCCCAAAATATAACGGTACCACAAATCCCAACGAGCATATCACCACATACACTTGCAGTATAAAAGGAAATGATTTGATGGACAACAAGATCGAGTCTGTTCTACTGAAGAAATTTGGAGAAACTTTGTCCAAGAGAGCCATGATGTGGTATCCTAACCTTACCCCGAACTCAATAGATTCGTTTTCCATGTTGGCAGACTCATTTGTAAAGGCACTTGCTGGTTCCATACAGGTTGCAACGAGGAAGTCTGATGTATTCAAAATCAAGCAAAGAGAGAACGAGATGTTGAGGGAGTTCGTCTCCCGTTTTCAATTGGAACGAATGGAATTACCACCATTTTCTGATGACTTGTACAGGACTTCACATAGGGACTTAATGAACCAAGCTCAATAGCTTTGAGGCAGCTGAAGTAGAACTTGATCGAGTATCCCGCCGTAACTTGGGTGGATGTGCACAACAGGTACCTGTCAAAAATTAGGGTCGAGGATGAACAGTTGGGAGCCCCCTCGGGCTCAGTTTATCCAAGCAGGCTACTAGCAAATGAACAAATAAATTCGGAAAGGGAGCCAAGGCTGAACAAGGAAAGACAGCAGCCATACGTCGAAGACAGAAGAAACACTTTGAGGCGTAACATACCTCGAAATGACCAAAGAGCAGATCGTGGCCAAAGTTCACGGGGAGTCATGAGCAAGATCGAGTTTTACAGGAACTCGGGACCGATGGAAGCACCCCGATTGTTAGAATACAACTTCAACATCGATGCCTCAGAAATCATATCAACCATCGTCAAGATTATAGATACTAGATGGCCCAAGCCCATACAAACCGGTCCTTCTCAAAGGAACCCCAACATAATGTGAAAGTATCATGGTACTCATGGTCATAGGACCGATGACTGTAGACAGCTTCAAGAGGAGTGATGCGAGACTACATTGCATAGTTTAACATGTGATATACCTTACATTTTATGCGCATTAATGATAAAAATACACTTGTTATGTGCTTAATGGAGTTTATTTCATGTGTAGGTGAAGTGGAGATGGAAACGGAGCTAAAGNGGCGTTAGGGCTGAAACGCCAGCCCTACCCTGGCGTTAGCCAGGCGTTAGGTCTGAACCGCCAGCCCTAGCCTGGCGTTAGCCAGGCCTTTGGGTCCAAACGCCACGGTCCCCAGTTCGGTGAAAAATCGAGTTTTGATGGGTTTAAGTGTTTCCCAATTGAAATAGAAGTCTCCTACACGTTTAGGGTTTGTCCTAAACTTATAAATAGACTCCTAAAACACAACTACAAGGGGGGGATTCGAGATTAGAGTGGATACGGACGGCAAAACATCAATTTGTACATATTTTCTTCATTACTTTGTAGTTCTATTATGCAAGTTGTTTTAGATTTTATTCTTATGAATTTGTTTAGCTAACTTATTTAACCTAGGGTTTTGGTAGAACCCGTTGGGGAATAAACTTATTGTGATATTAATATAGCTTTGATTGGTTGATTAAACTCTATTTGTTCAACTACGTTCTTGTTGTAGTTGATTGAAGGGCCCTCAATTAGCTGTGCCTATTTATTATGTATCTACTTGAGAGAGAGTGCATATTTAGGTAATTGTTTGAACAACACCACTCCCAGAGTATAGACGAAAGTCATAACCGAGGGTTTAGAGGTTGGATTAGAGATAACGATACTTCGGGTGCAATCTAAGTGAACTGTAATGCAATCTAGCTAGCGTAACTTGAGAGAGTGCGTCTAGTAAATTATCATAATTACTTGAGAGAGATTTATGGTAGATAGAGTGTTCATGATTGATAGAGATAACTAATCAAGCTATACGAAGTATCCGAGAAGTAAGTTCACCAGCGGGGGAAACCATAACCGTAGATTTTTATTATAATTGTTTATACCTTAGCATTGTTAATCTTTAGTTTTAATCTTTAGTATTAGTAATTTAAATAACATCAGGTGACAGCTGAGTAGTATTTTAACAGCTTGCTTGATACGTCAATTCCCTGTGGGATCGACTCTGGGCATAATACCCCAGGATTATATTTGCAACGCCCGCTTAGTCTTCTACAAGACATAGTTGAGCGGGATCAAGGAGGTATCCCGATTGTTCAACGTGGGGTACCTTCGAGAATTTCACAATGACCAGGCAAAGAACCATTTTAGAGAGAGAGATGTACATAGGAAAAATAAACCAGAAGAGCCCCAGTATGTCATTCACATGATCATCGGAGGAGTCGACATCCTACAGGGACTAATATTAAAACGAATGAATGTAACCATCACAAAGGAGAAGAGGACTCGTAACTACATACTCGAGTACACTCTTACATTCAGCAAGAAGGACATCGAGGCCTTATCTCACCCTCACAATAATGCATTGGTAATTTCTATCCTTTTAAATAAAGTTCAAGTTAAACGTGTTCTCGTGGATCGAGGTAGCTCAGGAAACATAAACAGATCAAGGGTTGTGGAGTAACTCCGGCTGCTCGACAAAATCATACCCGCCCCTCAAGCCCAAAATGGATTCAATATGGCAAGTGAAACAACAAAGGGGAAAATTATCCTCCCAGTCAACATGGACGGAACCATACAAGACACCAAGTTTCATGTCATCGAAGGTGACATAAGATATAATACTCTACTTGGAAGGCCATGAATCCATAGCATGAGGGCAGTGCCATCAACTCTTCATTAAATGATGAAGTTCCCAACAAAGGGTGGCGTGAAAACAGTATACGAAGAGCAGCATGCAGCTAAGGAAATGTTTGTAGTGCACGACTTGGCACTAGTATCGACACTATCTACCTCGGAGAAGTCAATAGACGAACAGGTAGCCAAATATCAATCACAACACATACCCTCGGTTGAGCCCGACGAACAGGTGGTCGAGGACGAAGAAGAAGATTTCCTCACCCCTCGAGCCTTCATCGCCCCTGAGGAATCAGATGCAACGAAGTCCACAGTCGAAGAACTCGAGCAGGCCGTATTAATCGAGCATCTTCCGGAATGAAAGGTATACCTGGGAACGCGATTAACCCTCAAACTCAGGAAAAAACTCATTCAGTTTCTTATTGATAAGATTGATTGCTTCGCTTTGTCCCACTTAGATATGACAGGGATTCGATCGGAGATAACCACCCATCTACTAAGTGTCGACCCCAGGTTCAAACTGGTGAAGCAAAAAAGAAGACCTCAGTCTGAGGTAAAGCATGCATTCATCAAAAATTAGGTAACTAAACTTCTCAAAATAAGATCCACTAGGGAAGTAAAATACCCCGAATGGCTAGCTAACATAGTAGTATTCCCCAAAAAAATGGAATAAACTTAGAATGTATGTAGACTACAGGGATTTGAACAAAGCATGCCCTAAATATTCTTCCCCACTACCCTACAACGATCAATTGATCGATGGCACAGCAGGCTACGAGATCCTTACTTCTCCTGACGCCTACTCCGGGTACAATCAAATTCAAATTAACCTGGAGCACCAGGAAAAGACTTCGTTTATCACGAAGTATGGTACATATTACATATTCTTATAATGTGATTCCCTTTGGGCTAAAAAATGCGCGAGCAACATATAAACGCCAAGGTAATAAGATGTTCGAACATCAAATAGGCAAATCTATGGAAGTTTACATTGATGACATGCTAGTTAAGTCCCTGCATGTAGAGGACCATTAGACTCATTTGCAGGCGACGTTCGATATCCTAAGAATATACAACATGATGCTCAACCCCGAGAAATGCGCTTATGGAGTCGGATCGGGCAAATTTTTGGGCTTCATGGTGTCAAATAGGGGCACCGATATCAAACCTGACAAAATCAAAGCCACCGAGGAGATTATCGTAGTAAACAATGTGAAAGTCATGCAATGGCTGACCAGGCGGATAACTACCTTAGGCTGATTCATCTCGAGGTCTTCATATCGGAGCCCTCATTTCTTCTCTCTGCTTAAGAAGAAAAATGACTTCACATGGACCCCAGAGTGTCAACAAGCCTTAGAAGCATTAAAATGGTATCTTTCAAGCCCACCCTTGCTTTATACACAAAAGGAGGATGAAAAGCTCTATTTATATTTATCCGTTTCCGAGGTAGCGGTAAGTGTCGTGTTGGTTCGAGAAGAGAAAGGTACGCAATTTCATGTCTATTATGTAAGTTGGACCCTTGGAGATGCTGAAACCAGGTATCCACATTTAGAAAAATTAGCTCTATCATAAATAATTTCATCTAGGAAGTTGAAACCATGTTTTCAATGTCATCCTATATGTTTATTAACTACATATCCACTTCAAAACATTTTGCATAAGCCCGAATTATTGGGCCGATCGGCTAAATGGGCCATCGAACTCGAAGGGTGTGATATCGAGTATCAACCCCGAACAACTATCAAGTCTCAAATTTTAGCGGACTTCGTGGCCAATTTTATCCCTTCCCTCGTGCCCGAAGTACAAAAGTAACTCTTGTTAAAAACGGGCACATCATCGAGGGTATGGACCCTCTTCATTGACGGTGCCTCAAATGTGAAAGCGTCTGGGCTTGGTATAGTTCTAAAATCGCCTACGGGTAGCATTATTAGACAATGTATAAAAACTTCAAAATTGACTAACAATGAGACCAAGTATGAGGCCATGATTGCAGGTCTTGAATTAGTCAAAGGCCTGGGAGCGGAGGTCATTGAAGCAAAATGTGACTCTGTTTTGGTAGTCAACCAAGTAAACGAAAGTTTCGAGGTTCAGGAAGATAGGATGCAATGATACTTAGACAAGCTTCAAGTAACATTGCACCACTTCAAAGAGTGGACCCTAGTCCACGTACCTCGAGAAAAGAATAGCGAGGCCGATGCGCTTGCAAACTTGGGATTATCTGTTGAAGAAGATGATATTGTCCCGGGGACTGACCTTCAACTATCGAGGTCGTTGATCGAAGAGCGTCATGTAGAAATTAACTTGACAACTCTAACATGGGATTGGAGTAACAAGTACATCGACTACTTGAAACATGGGAAGATCACATGGACCCAAAAGAATCGAAGGCCCTCCGAGCCAAAGCAGCCCGATTTTCACTCGACAAAAATGGAACATTGTATAGGAGGGCCTTCGACGGACCACTGGCAGTATGTTTGGGACCAGGGGATACTGATTATGTGCTACGAGAAATCCACGAAAGCACTTGTGGAAATCATTCTGGTGCTGATTCTTTGGTTCGCAAGGTGATCAGAGCAGGATATTACTGGGATAGCATGGATAAGGACACAAAGGAATTTGTTCGAAGATGTGATAAATGCCAAATAATTGCACCGATGATCCATCAACCCGATGAACAACTACACTCGGTCCTATCACCGTGGCCATTCATTAAATGGGGGATGGACATTGTCGGCCCCTGCCAACGGCGCCAGGTAAAGCTCGATTTATCTAATTAATGACTAAATACTTCTCAAAATGGGAGAAGCGAAGACCTTTGAAAATATAAGAGAAACAAAAGTCATCAACTTCATATGGGATCACATCATATGTCGATTCGGGATTCCCTCAAAGATAACATGCGATAATGGGAAGCAGTTCATCGGCAGCAAAGTAACAAAAATCCTCGAAGACCATAAATCAAAAGGATACTATAAATGCCTTATCACCCAAGTGCAAATGGTCAAGCCGAGTCCATAAATAAAACCATCATCCAAAACATGAAAAAGAGGTTAGATGATGCGAAGGGGAAATGGAGAGAATTGTTGCTCGAGGTACTATGGGCATATCGAACAACATCAAAGTCGAGCACAGAGGAGACCCCATTTTCTTTGGTATATGGGTCCGAGGCGTTGATCCCAGTCGAGGTCGGGGAACCGAGAGTCAAATTTCAACATACCACCGAGGACTTAAACAACAAGGCCATGAACACCTTCCTCGAGCTTTTAGAAGAAAAGCGTGAGGCCGCATTAGTTTGAATGTCCGCTCAAAAACAAAGGATCAAAAAGTATTACAACAGAAGAACGAACCTCCGCTACTTCGGAGACGGGGACTTAATTTTAAGGAAATCACCCTCAATACTCGAAACCCAAATGAAGGGAAACTATGACCTAATTAGGAAGGACCGTACCATGTCCTCGGAGTCGTAGGCAAATGATCCTTTAAACTTGGCACAAATGAAGGCGAGCAACTACCAAATAATTGGAATATATCGTTGCTCAAACGTTATTATTGCTGAGGTATGACCTTTTTCCCTTTTCTGGTTATATCTTATACTAACTCCTTACAGGTGTTCGATTGGAGACATCTTTCATGCCCCAAAACCAAGGGGAGTGACCGGTACTCAACCGAGTAAACCCGACTGAGCAAGCCTAATAGGTCTTATTCTACCTCACTAATTCGTGAATAAAGAGGAGGTGAACTCCACTAATCATACTTTGTAAAAATATATCATTAACAACTTTCATTTTTTTGTTTCCATTAGCAGTTTCAGCCAGAATAACTAGGTTATTACAATTACTAGATATAAAGAAAACATATTCGTCAAACACCAACATTTTCCAATCCAATTCCAATACTCAACACCACCCACAACCTGTCTACGGAGCGTCTAAATACAACTGAAGAGAGATATGGAAATTCCGGCAACAAGGCCCCGACTATACCTCAAATGAAAAGTACACGACAACCCAATGACACAGGACCCCGGAACGAAGTGGGGATCGCCAAGTTAGCTAGAAGGAACATACCGCAATCGATGATCACTGTCGCCTACTGTGGAACCACCTGCATCCATTAAAGATGTAGCGCCTCTGGTAAAAGAGCGTTAGTACTGTCGAATAGTACTAGTATGTAAAGCTAAAAATCATATTTCAAAATAGAATAACCATGCAAGAAAAGGAAAGCCGTATAAACAATCCAGCCACAATCAATAACATCGAAATGCCCAAGTGAAACCGAATGATTGTCAACATACAGAAACAACACACATCTCCTTCGAAAGATAATGAATGTGATAAGAAGAATTCAAGAATTTAATGTGAAACATAAGCACCATCACAACATCAATTCAGGAATCATACAAGCTTTCAAGAGAATAATTTTTTAACTTTAGCTTGGTTATCACTAGCATTAACATCTCATTACTCATATCACCAGCGTACTTTTATACGAAGTCCGATCATGACCCGATAGGCTAAGTCTCCCCCATTGGAGACATGCTTCCAAAATACCAATTTATGTTTCAATTTCAATTCGATTAATAGCACAGCACAAAACCACTATGTGTGCGGCATGGTGTCTGATCACGGTCCGATCAGATAGGCCGTCTTACTCATTACATATCTATTTTCATTAATCATCTCGTTTCTCATTGTGCACATATATTTCAAGTCTTCTAATGCTAGTGGCCACAGTCATTAATTCATACCCGACAGTAGGCCCCATTTCATAATTCAATTCATTTCCACATATTTCACATCGATATCAATTTCATCAATGAGTCATTTGGTTCAAAACATCAAGTACATGAGAGCAAACACAAATCATGGGCATATAGAAACCGTCACAATCCTTTGCAATTTAACATATTAACACAACATCAATATTTCACCAAGTAATAGCGTAGCATCAGGGAAGCACTTAAATGCATATGGCACATAACGTCTTACAACACAGATACGTTTGAAATGTTATTTCCTTCATCAACCAAGATTATGGCTTACGCAATTTATAAGGGAGCACCATAGAGGTTCGATTCCTAAGAAGAGGGCGTATTAGCCATATATACCTCAAAGAGCTTTGAGGAAAATTCCACTTTTAGAAGTTATCTTAAATAGAGAGTCGAGGCTCGTCTCGTAATCTATTTCATATATATAATTTCTCATTCCATAGGCCTCGCTAGGCACTAGTATATATATGTTATCCACACTCTATTTCCCAGTTTATTTAATTCATTTTCAAGTACCTTTATAGTTTATTAACAATGAAACATACTCAATCAAGTCATAAAGTACACGTAGGAGCAATTAGGAGTATTAAGCATAGCGAGTTTCCTAACCCAATTGGTACACTAGTTTTCATTTACCATACGACTCAAATCCATACCAACATAATAAACAAACCATACTTTAAACATCTAATTTTTCATATAAAGATCATTCGGGATAGTCAAGTTTATATGTTTATAAGGAACACCCGAGATGTAGAAAGTAGGGATTTTGAGCCAACCATACTTAAGATTTACGAAAATATTATGGGATTCAATTCCGAGAGAGAAAGTTTAGCCAACATACCTGGTTGAGCTTTCCTTAAGTTACTACAATGCACCAACACCTCTAGCAACAATAATCTGCAATGCGAAAGCTTTCTTGATACTCTTCAAAGACTTAGCACAAACTGATAGATTTTGGGTGTTAGTTAGCTTCCTCCCCTTAGAACTCTCTCTCTCACTCTAACATGTAGTAGAAAAATGACTCTAACTGATCAGGGAAGGGTATTTTTAATGATATAGGGTCGGGTTTTAAAATGACAAAAAGGGTGTCCCGACATAGTAATGCGGTCGCATATGCGACCACAGAATGGGAGGGGGTGGGAGGGGAGGCAACTTATCGAGTATGCAGCTATTATTTGGCTCGCATAACAGTTATGCAATCACATAATGCACCGTATAACAGTTATGCGGTCACATAATACGTCGCACAAATCCCTTGGAAAAATCCCATTGCGGATTTGTGACCAATATGCGGCCCGTATATCGATTATGCGATCACATAATTGGTCGCATATTTGGCCTTAAACTAGGCCAACGCTCTGATCCACTTTGCGACCATTATGCAGTCTGCATATCGATTATACGACCGCATAATGGTCCACAGACACTCACTATTTGGAGAACATTTTCTTCTAAGTCTGTAGGGTACTGCTCAATCCAAAAGGTCCGAACCGCGGCGAGCTTGCTCAGCGCGAAGAATTTCTAATATCATAATACATAAATCTAATCATGACCTCATGAAGTACCAGCTTTCTAGGTAAAATTTACGGGGCCTTACAATATCGAAGCACCCTTCAACTCGAAGACCTTGAATTTAAAGCATGCATTGCAATATTTTTCCCTTAGATCGAGTTTTATCCCAAATGGATTTTATCGGCAAGGTCTTTAATGAGGAAACACCTATATGATACCTTAGGAACACTCAACAAGTATTCAAGGCTTCTTTTCTATCAACCTCGAATACTGGGGGCATCACCCTCAGAGGTTACATTTTCGAAGAAAACAAGCCATGCCAAGGAGGGCCTCGATAGGAGAATCTTGTAATGGGTCAAACTGTCAAATGAACCGTGTCCATATAGAATAGTCGAGCCCCCAATGGCAAAAACATGTATGCATGTATCGATTACTCAAAGAAGCACTCTTATTATATCGAAAGACTTTTGTGCCTCGAAGAAGTCTACTATTTTCACATTTAACGGCTCAAGGGCCAAATATACTTGAATACTCGGGGACTATCAATCGACAGTCAACACGTCGAGCCATCAAAAACTCGAGCCTATAAGACCTCAACGAGGCATACTCGAACTTACAAGACCTCAATGAGGAAAACTCAAACTTATAAGACCTTAATGAGGCAAACTCGAACTTATATGACCTCAATGAGGCATACTCAAAACTTACAAGACCTCAGTGAGGCATACTCAAACTTATAAGACCTTAAAAAAGGCATCCCCTCGATATTAAGGCCAAGGCCATCTCACTCATGGAATAAACGCTACGACTATATGAAAAAGCTACGACTGAAATAATGTGGCTCGGAGACATCCGACTTCTGTCATAAAACTAAAGGCCTTTAAACACTTTGAAAAATTGGTTAAATCAGGATAACCTCGGCATAAGCAAAGGAGCTTCAATAAAATCAGCCTCGTACAATGTGAAGGCTTCGAAAATGTCATCCTTCGAGAAAACCCCAAGAGGTATTCAACTATTGTTGCACGTCGACTTGCTAACGAGGTTCCAATCAGTCGAACCATCGAAAAATTGAACGAATATAAAAACATGCCAAGGCATAACAAAATTTTTACTAAGTCTTTAGCGAGAAAGAGGGAAAATTGTAGCCATCTTAGTGGTTGAATTGACCCAATATAAAAAGAGCCTAACGGCTAAGGGTCGATATCTAAGATCCTAATGGCCAATCTAAAGAGCCTAAGGTCCAACTTAAAAGAGCCTAAGAGCCGATATTTTTAAGCCTAAGGACCGATACTTAAAAAGAACTTAAAGGCCGAAGCACACCGTGCTCGAGATCTTACCCACTTCGGACTCGAAAGTCTCGAGCTAAATCATAGCTCGAAGATCGGACCTTAAGTGGTCATCTAATATCGATCATCGATCAAAACAAAAAAACCGTAGGGTTTTATATTCTAAGTCCAATACATCGGACTGATCGTCAACAACAAATCTCCAAGGCAAAGATAAGTCAGAAATTAACACAACACAAAGATGAAACAAAAGATTTTGTTATATTTAGATGATGGTACAAAAGTACACTTACAATACTCCCATAGTGAGCCCTTACACAAAATTAAAAAAGGCCTAGTCTATCGTCTAGGTCGCCTACTTGGAGGAAGCACCCTCGGGGACTTTTTCTTCGCCAAACCTCTCGGGACCAACCTCTTTCCTGAAAGCCTCCTTATCAGCCTCCTATTTATCGTCTTCAACATCAACTTCATCGTCAGAGGATTGAACGAATTTGGCATCAGCTTCGTCTGCCCTGGCTCGCTCTATCTCCCAGGAGAGATCGAAGCCCTTAGCATGGATCTCTTCGAGGGTTTTCCTCCAAGATCGGCAGCGGACATAATCATTTCTTCTTATTCCCAGTCGGAGGCTCCTCTCAATTCTATCTGAGCATCAGCAACATCCTTCAAATAGATGGCCACCGTATTGTCGGCTTTGGTTTGTATTTCTTTGGCTTCAGTACAGGCTTTCTCAACTTCGACCTTAGCCTTCATGAGACAAACTTGGAGCTCGGCTATCCTGCCTGTCTAAACCAAATAACTCTCTTGAGCATTCCGAAGTTGAATTTCAAGGGCAGATACCTTTGCCAATGCATCTTTTATGGCCGCAGCAGGGATGTCCATATGTGCCTTCCATTCACTGCACTCAGAGTTGACGTGGTCGACCTCACCCCAAAGGCGTTCTAGCATCTCCACCTTTTGCTGCAACTGAGATATTGAAGTGTTAGCCTCCGAAGATGAGAGAGGGAGTCCATATTTTTCAGAACTAAGGTTACCTGCTTCTATAGCTCATCCTCGTATTCCTGAGCTCTGGTTAACTCTGATCGAAGATTCCAATATTCCTTTTCCTTCTTGTCACAAAGAAGCCTGATGGATTTATCCTCATTCGAGGATCTACCTAATTCGGCCTCATAGTGACACAACTCAGTCTTAAATTTTTCGAAGGCCGCCAGAAAGGAAAGATCGAGCAAAGATATTGAGACTTCTCGAAGATTGAGCTGGCATCCCCTGGTTTGGCCTCATCGACCCCAGTAAAGAAACCCTGGAAGGGGTCATTGTCACTTGCGATTCCGTCTAACTCGGGCGTCTTCAGGTTCTGAGCGTCCCTTATGGCATCTTCAAAAAAAGCTGGAAATGATGGTGAATTCCCTGCTGTCACAGCCTTGGGGAGATCACCTGAGGCGCTCTGATAGGGCAGAGAAGCTTCGAAGCTCGCTCCCTTCGGAGTATTTCCCTAAGTCTGAGAAGCAGTCACCAAGTCAGGTGATGAATGGGCATTCATCCCTTTTCTCTTTTAAAACTCCTCATTCGAGGCTAGCAGTCTCGGCTTCAGCAGGCTTAATAGCCTTGGAATACTTTCTGGTTCGAGTCACCAACATCGAACCCTCCACTTCGTCGTCATCAGCGTCTATGGATCGGCGGGCAAAGTCAAAATCCTCTTCGAGGATCTCTTTATCTTATTATTATCCTTCTTTGGCTCTGGAGCCGAGGATCCCTCTTCCTCCCCGAGAGGGGGCGGCCTCATCTCAGATAAATCGCCAATACATGTGACAATGGAATTAGTCCACATGAAGAAAAGTATTTTTATTAAGGGGAGAAATATTATAACACGTACGATGATGTTTTGCTTCCCATTTGCCCTTCGACAAATCCTTCCACTTGAATTTGATGTATGATGAAGTAGCAGCCAGTTTTTGTAAGCCCGGTCCTAAAGGTCGAGGACCGCATTAGGTATCCACGGGACCACTGTGGGAGATGAAAAGGAAAAATTATGTGAAGTTCAGCAAAAATCATGAAAAAGAAACAAATCAAAGCATTTTACTCACGTTCGAAGTTCCATTTCTCGGGGAACGGATGGAACTCCTTGGGAATAACGTCGATGATCCTCACCGAGCTCATCCAACCTTGATCCTTGACTTCATCGTTACTGGCGAAGAAGGACTTGGTAGCTCGGCGTTGGAGTTTCATTAAACCTCAGAAATGTTGAGGTCGATATAATCGAATGAGGTGGCTGAGGGTGAACTCGATTCCGGCCTTTTCGGTGAAGAACCTCATCATTAACATGATCCGCCAGAATGATGAATGAATCTGGCCCAAGGTAACTTGATATTTTTGGCAGAACGCGAGCACGAGCGAATCAAGGGGACACATTGAAAAGGGGTATGTGTACACACTCAGGAACCCCTCAACATAGGTCGTGATATCCTCTTCGCGATAGGGTATTTGCAGAACGCCCTCCTTTCCCTATTTACACTCTCTCCTCACAGATTCGAGGTGTCTTTCCTCGATGGATCTTATGTACCTCGATGTGTGTTCCCCATATGCGGGGACATCAGGAGGGTTCTCTATTGTCAAGTCTTGCTTCAAAGAAAAATTTCTCGGTATGATTTCATTAAGCGCCAACGGCTTACCACCGGCCTGACGTGAAGTAGAAGTGGAGATTCCTTCTTTATGAGGAATGGATTTACAAGTTTTGGCCATAGTTTCTTTAGAAAAAAGAAGGAAGAAATGAATAAAACGGCGAGGTTTTGGGCTAATACGACGGAAAAACTGGTGGAGAAAGGGAAGCTTATACATGAGAGTAAGTATTGTAGAGTGAAGAAGTTCCTAATGACAAACGAAAGTGGGTATATATAGAGAAAGGCGGCGACTGTTCATTGATACTGGTGGCCGACCGGATCTAACGTGCAGTCAATGCTTTTGGGGAAGAAAACCAATGTGACACTTCGGTCATTTCAATGCCTACGTCATATGAATGATATCATCATCAAGGACCTCGTGAATTCAAAGCATTTCTAATCATTTCATTCTATGAAACACGGGGACTATCTGTATATGGCTAAAATCGGAGGAGTCCAATTTTGAAGTCCCTATTGTGTTCCAAGCCCGAGCTCGGGAGACTGGAAGTAATGTTCGAGACCGATCTAAGAATTCATACCTCGAGAGAACACATTGAAGGCTCGACACGTCCTACCTCGAGACAGTGCAAAATCGATGACAGTCAAGAAAAAGAGGGAATTTCTCAAGGGCATATAGGTCAAGGCGTAAATCTCAGGATTGGTTCGTACAAATCCGTACTAGGCGGTTATACAACTGTACCATTAGTATTTTTAAATGTAAATGGAAATGTACCCCTCCTATATAAAGGGGACTCCAATCATTTGTAAACAACATCATTCACTGCTATAGAACATTCTACTCTACTTTTCTCGTTTACTGTGCTCAAGATTATTCTTCAACTTTATTGTTCTTCATTTATTGTTCATANGAAAAAAAGGAGATGGCATGAACTACCCATGGCCCCGAGAGGATGTGGGGCTCACCAGTACAGCTGAAAAAGGGATGTGGAGAGGAAACCACTAACGGCGAGCTGAGAAACCTGCTATGGACCCACCTACATCCATATAAAAGATGTAGCGCCCCCGGCAAAAGGGATATTAGTACTGTAGAATAGTACTAGTATGTATAAACAAACTTTATCCCAAGTACAATCAAACAATACACGATTAAGAAACAGTAATAGAACCAACTAATCAATGCACGTGGAATGAAACAACCAAAAAAAAAAAATAAGTTTCATAATATCTCCTTTTTCCCTTTCAACATCATCATATTCAAGAGCTCATAGCTTTTCATTTTAGTAGTGATAACGATCACATTCCATCATTATTACCTCGGCCACCCTTATCACCACAACCCATCAACCTTATTACTTCGTGTTGTGGCGCGCAACCCGACCCCGCCTGAAAATTTAATTCACAACAACAATCACAAATAATTTCATCACAAGAATCATCATTCCAAGGAATACAAGTTCATATCAACAACTTATTTATGTGGGCCCAAGGCACCATAACTCTTATCAAGTAGTAATTTCATGAACATGACGTTTCCATAATCGCCGAATTCAGTTACATCGTTTCACAATACTCTTTTTCATTCCTTTCCATGTACGGCTTTTAACTATTTTACACATTCCCACATTTGAGCACATTATATATCTTTCGTTCATTACACATCAAACACCTTTCACAACCTCATACAGCACGGTAGCATGAAAATCAACTAGGAAAATCAGAGAATAAAATCTCATGTCTCAACACGTTTGAACAATCAATTCACATATTTCCAAACAAGGTACACATACCAANACTCTACTTTTCTCGTTTACTGTGCTCAAGATTATTCTTCAACTTTATTGTTCTTCATTTATTGTTCATAATTTATTGCTACTAGCTGACCTCGAGATTCCGAAGCTATTGAGCTCGAGGCCCCCGTTCCTTTGACAACACTGGTTTGGTTATCATATTCTTCTTATTTACAACTAATATTTCTTGCTTATTTACGAGTATTGAAATAAATCACAGATTTTTAGAACCACAAATCAAATATAATTTTTAACACCAATTTTCGAGGTAAACAGTGATCTTACCCTTCAGTCCCTATTTCAATGTCACGCCCCAAAATCGAGAGATGCGACCGGCACTCAACCGGGTGACCTCAGTCAAGCGAACCTGATTTGCCTTTCCCACCCAACGCGTTTCCCCGTGTTTATAACTTACATTATTCATGTGAAACAGTGAGATAAGCTTAAAAGTGCGTGATTACCACAATAATTCCAAGTTTCCCTCATGTAACATTATTGTACTAGATTTCCCAATTCATACATATTAGATACAACACTTCCCGATACGGACCACGATTTCAAATACATACAACCACTGCCCAAAATATATACATATACCCACATTGTGTCTACGGAGCCTCTAAGGACGCGACCGGCACTCGACCGGGTGACCCCAGTCAAGCGAACCTGATTTTCCTTTCCCACCCAACGCGTTTTCCCGTGTTTATAACTTATATTATTTATGTGAAACTGCGAGATAAGCTTAAAAGTGCGTGATTACCACAATAAACCCAATTTTCCCTAATGTTACATTATTGTACAAGATTCCCAATTCATACATATTAGATACAACACTTTCCGATACGGACCACGATTTCAAATACATACAACCACTGCCCAAAATATATATATATATATATATATATATATATATATATATATATATATATACCTACATTATGTCTACGGAGTCTCTAAGAGTACTAGGAGTTTATACAATACTTGCCGGCAACAAGGCCCCGGCTATACCTTACAATACATAATATACTCGAAAAAAAGGAGATGGCATGAACTACCCATGGCCCCGAGAGGATGTGGGGCTCACCAGTACAGCTGAAAAAGGGATGTGGAGAGGAAACCACTAACGGCGAGCTGAGAAACCTGCTATGGACCCACCTACATCCATATAAAAGATGTAGCGCCCCCGGCAAAAGGGATATTAGTACTGTAGAATAGTACTAGTATGTATAAACAAACTTTATCCCAAGTACAATCAAACAATACACGATTAAGAAACAGTAATAGAACCAACTAATCAATGCACGTGGAATGAAACAACCAAAAAAAAAAAATAAGTTTCATAATATCTCCTTTTTCCCTTTCAACATCATCATATTCAAGAGCTCATAGCTTTTCATTTTAGTAGTGATAACGATCACATTCCATCATTATTACCTCGGCCACCCTTATCACCACAACCCATCAACCTTATTACTTCGTGTTGTGGCGCGCAACCCGACCCCGCCTGAAAATTTAATTCACAACAACAATCACAAATAATTTCATCACAAGAATCATCATTCCAAGGAATACAAGTTCATATCAACAACTTATTTATGTGGGCCCAAGGCACCATAACTCTTATCAAGTAGTAATTTCATGAACATGACGTTTCCATAATCGCCGAATTCAGTTACATCGTTTCACAATACTCTTTTTCATTCCTTTCCATGTACGGCTTTTAACTATTTTACACATTCCCACATTTGAGCACATTATATATCTTTCGTTCATTACACATCAAACACCTTTCACAACCTCATACAGCACGGTAGCATGAAAATCAACTAGGAAAATCAGAGAATAAAATCTCATGTCTCAACACGTTTGAACAATCAATTCACATATTTCCAAACAAGGTACACATACCAACTACTCGGACCCAACAAAAAGGATTCTACAAAGGTTAGAGCTAGCCATACATACCTCGTATCGGGATCTTTCCTTACTCTCTATCTCAACTCACCGGACCTTCTAGCACCCTTGATCTAAGTCACAATACGGCACATTTAAACGTAGAATTAGGAATCATGAACATGTATTGAACTCATTTGAGCTTTCTACCAAACACTAGGTGTTCTTTTTAGATTAAATAACCCTTTTTTAGTGAAAGGTTACCCCAACCTATTTTCCTTTACTAGATTATAGTAGATTGGGTACATGCATGCAAGGTTCTTAACCCCATTTTTATAAACTATCCTACCCATGTTTCATTTTAACAAAAATATGGAAATTTAGGGTTAATGGGGTGGAAGCTTACCTCTTAGAGTGAAGAAATTTGTGTTCTACTTGATTAGTTCCAAGCTTGAGTGATGAAGGGAGACCAATTTGATGGAGTTCGGACTTTCTCTCTCTAGAACCCACTCTTTCCTCTCTCTAATATCTCAGAAAAATGGTTAAAAATGAAGGGGAGGGGTGTTTTAATGAACCGGGGTCGGGTTTTAAAAATTAGGGAAAACAGGGCCCGACACAAGAATGCGGTCAGGAACGTGATCGCATTCCTGACATGTGGTTCGCAGATCTGACCGCACAATGGCCCTTAAGGTGGGCCAAAAATCCAGAACACACTGCCCCGGTATGCGACCATTATGCGGTCCGCATACACGTTGTGCGATCGCATAGTGCGTCGCAGAACACCTACTTTCTGAAAAATTATATTATTTAAGTCTCGGGGTACTTTTTACTCAATTCAAGTCTGTTTCAAAGATTCCCACAATAAAACAACTCGAGGACTCGTTCGGCCTTATTTTTAAACAAGAAATTATTTTTCGGGTCTTTACACTCAAATATTTAAACTGGACATAGAAGTAGAATGCCGAAATTTTTCTAGCTTTGTTCTGTAATTTTCTACTTCACTTGAAACTACAGCAACTATGTAGTAATTGCAAACGGTTCAGCAGATACAAAACTGGTTCCAACTAATGCAAATTCTGATGTAAGACTTGTCAAAATGTGCAGTAGCTGGAGCTGGTTCTGGGTAGGAATAGCAGCTGACACTAGTGGAAATTGAGGTAAACAACTTGTGCACAACTGATGCCCTAACAATGTAGAAATTGCACTCAACTGTGTAGATACTAACCAAAAACTGAACTCAAAATTGTAGAGATTCAGTTGTCATAGTAGTAGCTATATAGCCGAGATTGCAGTCCTCAACTTAGTGCAATCAATCCCTAAATTTTAACATATATTACCCCACAATAGAATTTAAAATTTTAAGCTCCAAACTCATAAATCCAATCCTCAACAGACATTAAACACAATTTTCATTCAGTCGCAATCACATTTCAACAAGAAGCTCGAATCAAAATCACTGATTCAATCCTTATAACTCAACAAAATCATGACGAGGTTCAGTCCAAACTCAGAAAGATGAACTCAAAACTCAACCAAGCTTCCAAAAATTATTCAAGGTCTTAGATATCCAGAAATTGATTCATACAAAAAGGACAGAAATTTTAGCTCAATGAAGTTCAAATTCAGAAGCATATTGAAAAGATAACATGTATACGTTAGAACATGCATGTGCTTCTTATGACTAATAGAGGATTGGATAATGATAGGCCACGGTTCGACCTCGTGTTATATCTAGCCTCGGTATGAAGTTAAATTGTTTAAACCTTAATTCAGAGACCGACCAAGGACGAGATCAGCCAAGATCAAAACCAAGAAGAACGGAGATCAAGCGAGACCAATGGAAGTTTACCTAGTCAAGTAACGGTAAGCCAAAATATCCGTAATCGAGCAAGGATCACGGCGGAAATCTTGGCACGAATCAAGACTAGGCTGATTAATTAGTCAATCATGTGATTTCTTACTATATCTAGAGTTTTACCATAAGTAGGACTCCACTACTTTATTAAGGGGTCTAATCATTTGTCAAAAAATCAGATTCACGCAATACAAAGCAATATACTACTCTTTTATTTAAACTCTCAATACTCTGTTACTTTGTTTATATCTCATTTTTCCCACTCATTTGGTTCAAGGGTAACTTATCTCGAGGGCCAAAGCTGCACATCTCATTTGGTTTGCTTTTATTTTTCTTTACAGTCAATTTAGGTATCAACACATTTTCTCAGTTTATGCCAAGTAAAATCACGTGTCCTTAAAACCACATATAACTTCAATTGTTATCCATTTTTAGGGTAAACAGTTTGGCACCCACTGTGGGGCTAAGGATAATAGAGATTGCCTAGTATTAACTTTCTTAACACACACTATTTTATACTTGTCCGTGTGAGTATTTTTTATTCCAGGATAAGCACATCGAACTGTTAAACAGCACTCACACACATAGACCATGGCCTTGGTTTCCACGGCGAGAACGACAACATAGCCACCCCAGGGAACAAAGTACCTCCAGCTGACCTCGATGGTGTCCCAGTCGTAGATCCAATCGATGTCAGTTCCCATGTTGCCATTAATGCAAACCTGGCCGTCAACCCCGAGAATAGCATCCGTAGATACATTCGATCACCCGGTCAGAGCGCACAGGGCGATGAAGAAGGAAGGATCAACCTTCGAGTGATATTCAACATGTTGCAGGCTCAACAAGCTGCAATAGCACAACTCCAAAACTAGAACCCTGCACCGAGCAGGGTATAGCCCAAACCATCGCACAAAGTTGTTCATAGGGCTGAATCCGTGTCATGAAGATCAAAATGAAATGAATCAGGGACTGACCGTGCTATCATGAAGAAGCTCAAGGAGCTAACAAAGTGATTTGAATCGGGTGAGAAGAATATTGATCAAATTTCGGGGGCACCGTCGGGTTTGAACGGTTTGGATTCAAAGAAGTTAATGCAAATGTCCTTCCCCCGAGTGTGGCTCCTAAACAAATTCCCAAGAAGTTCCACATGCCATAAATTCTCAAGTACAATGGAACGACTGACCCCTACGAGCATGTCACTTTCCTAAACATGTGCGATTAAGGTGAATGATCTGGAGGACGATGAGACCGTGTCCGTATTGTTGAAGAAATTCGAGCAGATGCTATCAAAGGGAGTGATGATATGGTACCATAGTTTGACACCCAAATCCATTGATTATTTTTCTATGCATGCAGATTCTTTCATTAAAGTACACTTTAGAACTATAAAGGTCGAGACTAGGAAGTCGGACCTCTTCAAGGTAAAGCGAAAAGATAACAAGATGCTTAGAGATTTTGTGTCTCGGTTCCAAACGGAACGTATGGATCTACCACTGGTTGCCGATGATTAGGACATTCAGGCCTTCACTCAAGGATTAAACGCATGAAGCTCGGTGGCTTCACAAAAATTAAAGGATAACATGATCGAAGACGTAGCTATCACTTGGGTCGATGTGCATAATCTGTATCAGTCGAAGATTAGGGTCGAAGATGACCAGTTGGGGGCTCCTTCTAGGTCTAGTTATCTTTTTATGCCCCTCGACAGAGTCAAAAGGCTTATTTACAAATAACCACGATCAAATAGGGAATGTTACTAGTCAGATAATGGAGATTAGAGAAACAACAGACCCGGACGTTACCCCATTCGAGGTAAAAGGAGAAACGATCAAGGTCAGAGTTCTCGAGGGTTCATGAGCAAGGATGGTTTCGCCAGGAATGTCGAGCCCAAATAAGCACCATGGCTATAAGAATATAACTTCAACGGTGATGCATCAGCTATCATATCAGCTATCGGACACATCAAAGATACTAGATGGGATCGACCTTTGCAGACCGATTCAGCCCAGAGAAATCCCTACCAAATATGCAAGTATCATGGCACCCATGGCCATATAACAGAAGATTGCAAACAACTAAGGGAGAAAGTAGCTCGGTTGTTCAACGAGGGGCACATTCTAGAATTCTTAAGCGACCGGGCAAAGAACCACTTCATAAACAGAGATTCAAACAGACATAACGAGCAAGAAGAAATACAACAGGTGATCCACATGATTGTTGGGAGGGGGGTCGATATTCCCCAAGGGCCATTATTTAAATGCACCAAAGTGTCAATCACAATGGAGAATCGAACTCGGGATTATGTAATAGAAGGAACCTTGTTTTTCAATAACGAGGATGCAGAGGGTATCGTGCAACCCCATAACGACACACTAGTAATATTTGTACTTATGAATAAGACTCAAGTTAAACGTGTTTTTATTGATCCAAGTAGCTCGGTCAAGATAATTCGATCAAGGGTCGTACAACAACTCGGCCTACAGGATCAAGTTGTGTCTGTGGCCCGAGTACTTAACGGCTTCAAAATGGCATGCGAAGCCACCAAAGGCGAGATAACTTGGCTAGTGAACGTGGCTGGGACCATCCGAGATACAAAGTTCCATGTGATCAAGGGTGATATGAGGTATAATGCTCTGTTAGGGAGTCCATGGATCCATAACATGAGGGAAGCACCCTCGACTCTTCACCAGGTTCTGAATTTTTCGACACTAGAGGGAGTTAAAATAGACTACGAGGAGCAACCCTCCGCCAAGGAAATATTTGTATTGGACGAAGTGATACCAATATTGGCACTCTCATCACTAGTAGGATCATATTCGAAGGGAAAACAGTAGGCCAGATAGCAACCACAGACATCAGCCTCAACCCAATAAGGTAAGTAGAGGATTGATGAAGATAATGACTATGGGGTCATAGGATCCTTCATAGTCCCCTATGATTCCGACCCCACCAAGTCGACGGTCGAAGAGCTGGAACAAATTAGACTGATCGAACATCAGCCCAAAAGAAAGGTATAGATGCCCGAGCTCAGGGGAAAACTTATTCAATTCCTTAAAATAAACATGACTTTATTTGCTTGGTCCCATATTTATATGACAAGGACCCACCCGAAATCACCACTCATCATCTAAGCCTAGATCCGGAGTTTCATCCGGTGAAGCAAAAAAGAAGACCTCATTCCTAGGTCAAGCATTCCTTCATCAAAGACGAGGTAACAAAACTTCTTTCAATAGGGGCCATTCGGGAAGTAAAATATCCCCAATTGTTAGAAAACATAGTAGTAGTCCCTAATAAGGGAAACAAACTTAAAATATTTGTAGATAACAAAGACCTGAATAAAGCTCCCAAAGATTCTTTTCCTTTGCCTAATATCGATTGCATGATCGATGACACGGCCAACCACGAGATCCTCAGTTTTGTCGATCCATATTCCGCGTACAACAAAATACAAATGAACCCGGAAGACCAGAAAAAGACCTCGTTCATCACTAAGTACGACACCTACTGCTATGTAATGCCATTCGGACTAAAAATGTTGGTGCAACTTATTAACACTTAGTAAATCGGATATTCAAATAACAAATAGGAAAACAGATGGAGGTTATATTTATGACATGCTAGTTAAGTCCCAGCGAGCAGAGGACTATTTGACGCATTTGTAGGAAACATTCGATATACTGAAGAAGTACAACATGAAGCTCAACCTAGAAAAATGTGTGTTTAGAGTTGGCTTTGGAAAGTTTCTCGGCACCATGGTATCCAACCGAGGAATTGAGATCAACCCCAATAAAATCAAAGTTATCGAGGACATCACGACAGTAGACAACGTAAAGGTCGTGCATAGATTAATGGGGCATATAGTCGCCCTGGGGAGATTCATCTCGAGGTCTTATGACAAGAGTCATCGATTATTCTCGAGACTGAAGAAGAAGCATAACTTTAGTGGACTACGGAGTTCCACCAGGCCTTGGAGGAGCTAAAACAGTAGTGATTGAGGCCGCCCCTGCTTCACACACCTAGGGAAGACAAACAACTTTACTTGTATTTAGCAGTATCAGAGATAGCGTTAAGTAGATTCTTGGTTTGAGAAGAACAAGGTATGCAATTCCCTATCTATTATGTAGTCGAACCTTAAGTGAGGGCGACACTAGGTATCCCCATCTAGAAATATTTGCGCAAGCTTTCATAAGCACCTCTATGAAACTAAAACCATACATTCTATGTCATCGCGTAAGTGTTGTAACAACTTATCCACTTCGAAATAATTTGCACAAGCCCAAACTTTTGGGACGGTAGGCCAAATGGGCCGTAGAAATCAACAGGTACAATATTGAATATCGACCCTGAACAACCATCAAGTCTCAAATCTTGGAAGATTACGTGGCCGAATTTACGCCGGCCCTAGTACCCAAGGTGGAAAGAGAACTATTAGTAAACTAGGGTACATCCTCGGGAATCTGGACCCTCTTTACAGATGGTGCTTCGAACGCAAATTGGTCTGTACTCGCCATCGTGCTGAAATTATCCACATGTAATGTAGCTATGAAATCTATTAGAATTGTAAAATTGACTAACAATGAGGCTGAATATGAGGTCATGATTGCAGGTCTTGAATTAACCAATGGTTTGGAAGCGGAGGTGATCGAGGCCAAATGTGACTCCGTCCTCATGGTGAACTAGGTTAACGGAAACTTTGAAGTTTGAGAAGAACAAATGCAAAGATACATGCATAAGCTATAGGTAACTCTACATCGATTGAAGGAATGGACTTTGTAATATGTGCCTCGAGATCGGAATAGTGGCTCTGATGCGCTCGCAAACCTAGGGTCATCGACCGAAGACAACGAACTCAATTCGAGGGCTCTCGTACAACTCATGAGATTGGTGGTCGAAGAAATTCATGCCGAGATAAACTCCACAAGTTTGACCTGGGATTGGAGAAACAAATACGTAGAGTATTTAAAGAGCGGGAAGCCCCCTTCAGATCCAAAAGAATCAAGAGATTTGGGCACAAAGGAAGCACCATTCACCTTGTCTGAAGATGGAACATTGTTCAGAAAGATGTTCGATGGTCCATTAACAATATGTCTAGGGCCAGGAGATACCAAATACGTTCTAAGGGAAGTCCACGAGGGCACTTGCAGAAATCATTCTGGTGCCGAATTATTGGTCCAAAAAGTGATAAAAGTCAGATACTACTATATCGACATAGAGAAATATGCAAAAAAATTGTTCTAAAAAGCGACAAGTGCCAAAGGCATGCACCAATGATTCATCAACCTGGGAACTTCTCTACTCGGTCTTATCCCCATGGTCGTTCAAGAGGTGGCGAATGGACATCGTTGGACCTCTTCAATGGGCCCCAGGTAAAGTTAAATTTATTTTATTTATGACTGATTATTTCTTTAAGTGGGTTGAAGCACATGCTTTCGAAAAATTCAGGGAAATGGAAGCCATGGACTTTATCTGGGACCACATCATATGTCGATTTAGGATGCCCTTTGAAGTTATGTGCGATAATGGAAAGCAGTTCATCGGCAGCAAGGTGACTAAATTTCCCGAGGGACACAAGATCAAAAGAATCCTATCAACACCTTATCATCCCAACGGGAAGAGACAAGCCAAATCGACCAACAAAACCATCATCAAAAATATTAAGAAGAGACTAACCGACGCCAAAGGAAAATGGAAGGAAATCCTACCCGAGGTTCTTTGGCCATACCGCACAATATCAAAGTCTAGTACCGGAGCTACCCCTTTCTCATTAGTTTATGGCATCAAAGGTCTAAAACTGGTCGAGGTCGGAGAACCTAGTATTAAGTTCCGAAATGCTATAGAAGAGTCAAATATCGAGGCCATGAATATGAGCCTAAAATTATTGGATGAAAGACGCAAAGCCGCCCTCATATGATTGGCCGTCCAAAACAATAGATCGAGAAATATTACTATCACGCCCCGAACCTGGGGGGCGAGACCGGCACCAGGTACCTCACCTATCCTTGCGTACCAACTTGCGACTAAGACTCTAAATATATAATGTCATACTTTGTCCACGGGCCACATTGCAAGACAATTGCAAATGCCGACAAAACATTAATATAATGCTGGGTCGACAAGGCCGTCATAACTACTACAACTGGCAAACAAAATATACGTAAAAGGCCTACAAGCCCAACATAATACACTAGCTGACAGGATATGTCTACAAGACTCTACTGATGGATATATTATGACCGGAACAGGGCCACATTCTACTCATAACATAAAGATCTACAAGCCCAACATATATGTACATAAAGATCTAGACTCGGCAACTCTGAAAGGCATGGAGCTTACCGATCAAGCTGAACTCAGGCAACACTTAATGAGGAGGTCTACCCATCTGTCTGTTTGAACCTGCACGCATGAAATGCATCGCCCGCAGAAAGGGACGTTAGTACGAAATAATGTACCGAGTATGTAAGGCAATATACTGAAAGCTAAAATTGAACTGATAATATAATAACTGAAAGCAACTAGGAATAAAAGGTAACCTAAAGATATGCTTACCTGCTGATACTGCCCTAGCTCTCAATATAATAAGTAAAATAGCTTTCCGACCCTATAAGGATCGGTATATATAAATATATAAGTTCTCTGTCGTAGTAGGCTCGCTCATAGGTGCTCGTCCATACTAGGCTTTGTATCTCGGCCACTAGGCTCGCTCATAGGCGCTCGACCACAATAGGCACGGTATATAACTTACCATCTGATCAGAGGTTGTCCAATGGGGGCCTGCCCATCGATTATAGCTCGATGGTAATGAAAATACTGTAATACTGTATATATAGACTCTCTGCTCTCTTGAATAGAAAAAGGAAATACTCAAATGAATATGAAGTCCCGATAAAGAGAATATTGTAACTTGTGAGACTAGCAAAACATATGTAAATTCCGGGATATGAATTTTTCTTTATGCTTCGTTATCAAACTTGTGTAATTACGAGATCATGCAATATGAAGGAAGGGCATAGCCTTAACATACCTGGAGTAGTAGAGAAAAATGCGTATGATATTCTTGGAAAAGGTTGCACACCACTCCCTTAGAATCCCAAAATCTCACGTTGCTAATTGTGCTAAGAAACCTCATCGGATTTTGGTTAAGAAATCACGTTATCAAAATAGTAATTTGACTGAAGTGTTTCGAGAATGAATTTTGGTAGTGTAATTAGATAGTGTCTTGTTACCTGATAATTAACCAATTACCCCCATAATTAAGAATTGTCTCGGCTTACTTAAAACTCTACTTATTTTTAATATCCTTTTATATATATATCATACTATCATGGTCGTATGGTACCTTGTACGGTACTAGTCCAAAAATATCGGGTATTAACGATCGGCCAGTATTTTATCCTAATATGCCAAATTTGGACGAAAATTCATTTTCTTTGACTTGCTTCCCCTCTTACCTTCATGAATTTACTCATCACCTATTTTAAATAGCATGCTCCTTATAATCTCCAAATAATGTTTTCCTTGGACTGATATCAATTACCTTACGACAAATTCAATGCACAATATCACAGAGTGCAACATCGTCGTAATTTAATACTACGAAGGGTAAAATCATCGTAATGGAGTACTTCAAGGTGTAACATCATGGTAATATAATAATTTGGTACCTAATATCAACGTAATATTGCAAAGCGTAACATCATTCCCTCCTTTGGAACATTCGTCCTCGAATGTTGACTGATGCTCTTATCATTTTAATAACTTATAGCTCTTTTGAATACCTTAATACTCTCCTTGTCATTTAGGAAGTTGTTATGTGAATAAATCCAAAGGCCAGGGCATTCCCCCTTTAAGCCTCTTTCCTACGCCATGACATGTGATCGAATTCTTCCAATCTTGTAAATGTTGATACCTTCTATTATGCAGTCTCTATGATAATGACCTTGTACGTGTGCTTATGCGACTCTTCTCTCCTTTTTCCTCCAGCATTTAGCCAATCTCTAGGCCTTACTTTTTTAAAAATATACAAGGCTTAATAGGATGCCTCTCTAGGCATCTATAGGTGTACTGAAGATCTTTGCTCGGTACTTTGTAGAACTTGCGAATATGGCTATATCTTATTTCATAGTCTTGGTTATCCATTTCTATGACTTTACTGCATCTACGTAGCTCATACTATTCAATAGTTCATACTTTGATTTATCGTTACTGAGGTCTGCAACCAACTGCAGGTTACTCTTATTGCTTATCCTTAAGTTTGATGGACTAATATCATCTCATACTAATGAATTTTTATCCATCTATTTATGATTTACCTAAATTTTGATCCATCATTTACCACTGATAACTTGCTATCTTATGTAACACTGTCGTTAGGGCTCGCGTCTCATCAGGGGCACTTGGAGTAATTAGATTGATCCACCTAGGGGTGATACTATTCTTCCATAACCTTACTTTATAGCATCCCAAATATATACAAAAACCCTATATGGGTATTTTAGTCCCTTACAATGTAGGAAATCCTCTTAGAGTCATTACTCAATTGAAAGCCTAAGACTGATCCTTTATCTATCACAATCACACCCTTATTCTACTACTAAGGCAAGATTCCATATCTTTTAAATTCTACTAGTCTTAGACTCTTTTGAGTTTATTCAGGCTATACTGAGCTTGCTATAACTTAGAGGAAACATCAGCTCCCTTGTTTTCACGGGCCTAATCCCGAGGACTTATCAATTTTCATCATCTTCTCACTTGCCCTTTTTTTATTCTTACTCCTGTCTCTCTAATACCTTGTCGTTCTATCGTACTTTAGCTTGCGACCAATTTCCTTATGCTCTTCTAGAACATTGAGACAACACATCATCTCTAACTCTACATTCACTTTCTAATTAGACCTTCTGGTACTTAGAAACCAAGGCTGGAAGGTATGCCACTAACGATGCTGCTATCATTCCTGGGTGCTGAATCCCCATGCTTCTAGCCCCTTATCTGCAGTATGGACTATTCATAACCTTCTGTATTTGATTATCTTGTACGTTGTTTACCTTTTCCATACTTAACTTAAAATATTGCTTCACATTATTCCATCTCTTTCATAACCTCCCTTCCACATAGGTATAATTTACCTCCGGAACCCGAGGCTCTATTGTAATACTTCTACCTTTGGTGCATACACAATCCAGTGGGAGCTTCATACTGACTTCTTATGAGGCTGATACTCTTTAGCTGGCTTCATTGTAGAGTCGTTATAGAATATGGCTACTATACTATCTCTCGTATACCTCTGTTATTTAAGAGTGGTCCTGAGGTCTATAATTAATTGGTCCACTTAACTTAGTTGATGTAACTCTTTAGTTCCCTTTTTTTTCGATCGACTTTATTTAGTCTTAAAATATGTTCCGATCTGCGACTCTTGGTGTTAGTCATTACTTTATCCTTTCATAGGCGCTGAGGGATATTCATGATATAATCCGTTAACAATTCAAACATTCGTCTATGACTTGGGCTCAATTCTTTCTTTTAACGTATATCAGAATCTTCTATGGTTGTATATGTTGCAGGTATTAAACTCCAAACTCTTAAGTGCATTCATAACGTCACAAACTCGGGATCATTGATTGAATAATTCCTTTCATTCCTTCTCAGCTTTCTTTAATGTAAACTATTACTTTTCCTAGTCTTTCTGCCCCCTTATTGCGTGCATACTTATCTTGTCTTAGCTCCCACACATGCTGGAGGTTTCGTGCAACTCATATGATTTCGAATATTACATTTAATTTTTACTTCCTGTTCATTAGCCATGGTAGGTGCCACTTTCCTTTGGACTACTTACAATTTTGTTGTGAGACTGTTGTTACACGACCATTTCTTCTTTAGTTTATTGTGCTTGGGTTGCAGCCTTCTTTCTTATTTCCTCAGCTAGTCTTTCGTTGTAGTATATAGGGAGAACCCTTGACTTTTGTAAATTTGTGAGCTTATTATGGACCTTTTGATGTCCTTCCTTGCCTATAGTCATCCTGGTTGCTTACCTCTATGCCCTTGACTGTCCCTCCAGTGGTATTTTGACTGTCTTTACAGTGGCACCTTCTTTATCACAGTAACACTCATACGGTACCTTTAATTAATCCAACTCCTATTTGAATATATCTCAAGTATTATAATGACATTAATCCGGGCTGAATTCCCTATGTTGGGGTTTATTACATTTATCTTGCATAATCCGAGCCGACTAGAATCTTCCTAGATCAACTACTAACTACTCGTCAGCCCATTCTCATATCCATGCTCCACGTAATCTTTCTTGGGTTATTTACTTGTCTTAACTTACCTCACTTATTGGCTCCTTATCTTTCAATAACATCCCGGGCAGGAACCCTAACTTCCTTCTTTTTTTTGATGTTGTGCTTACATAACGTTCTAGAATCATCATATGTCTGTAACATTTGGATAAGTGCAATATCATCCCTTTCTCATTTTTATCGCATTCTTCCTTTATCATTCCATATTCCCCCCTTTATGGGATTACTAAGACTTGGTGCTATGACGACCTGCCTATAGATGTTTTCCTCTTCATTTTTGGTGTCCTTTCACATCAGCAATGACCTTACTCTCCTTTTGGTAATCCTTCTATACCAAGGATAACATAATTCCTTACTCGCGATGGTGACACTTAATGTAACTAGAACATACACTCCCTTAAGATTTACTTTGCTCACATTGCTTGCTTTAGGGCAGCGTCTCCCTGAATGAACATTCTCTGAATTCATCATGGATCTTCTTCTGTTGTCCATTCTATCTATTATTGTCGGAATGCAATCTGAAATTCTTATGATGCTGACTATTATCAAATCACTCATTTCCTAACTCATGTTTAATTTATCTTGTGCACCAGTCCGTACTGATTTCTATTATTCTGGGGTCTAGCTTTCCTTTTGTCAGTCATGTTAGAGTCGCGAACTTATTCCTCGAAATGAGGATGTGATTGTATGGTCTATACTCTTTTGTTGTCTTAAGGACCATCACTTTTGTCTCTTTGTTCATTTGACTATAGGTTGTGGAACGCTCTACCATTGTCATCCATGTATCACATGTCACTCATAATTCCTCCTTATCTCTCTTCTCATTACTCTGCTAATACTCCTGCCTATCCTTTTCTTATGAAAATCTCAACACAACATTCTTTCGCTTTTAGCTCTCCTTGCTTCATTCATGGGCTCCTCGGGTTGCTCCATATCCTCGCTCTACTACGGATGAGAGTCACACTAATTTAATATTTATCCCTTCCAGGATTTTGGTGCGTATCTTTGTAGTGCTCATATCTAGCTGTACTATTTTAGAGTGCAATATCTAGGTATCTCATGAGGAGATGTATTAGCAGTTTTGCAATATTCTTCAGAAATGTCAACTGACGCAAACAATTCATAGATCATTTTGGGTTATTCTAACACCAGCCGGATCCTGATATCCCGTCCTCCTCTTATACTACTTTTGTTAAACCCATAGGGTGTAACTGGAATGGGTGTGACCAATTGTACATACCTCTGTTACTATTGAAGGTAACGCAAAATGCTTATATCTCTCTGACTGAATTGAAAATTGTCACGACCCCAAATCCTAAACCGGTCGTGATGGCACCTATCGTGGAACTAAGCTAGCCAATAATCACATAATTGTTATAACCCATATTCACGTATGTTGGCTCATTCCATAAGTTAATCGACGTAAACATGAGAAGATATTATCTTTGAGATGATAATAAGTTAATCCTATTGATATTAAATCATACAAGAGTGTATACGAGTGATTAACACGTATTAGAAGTAAATGAATCAAGGATTTTGTAACTCATATTTTTTGGGTAAACCTAGGGGTGCTTGATATTCTCAAGAAGTCATTTTTTAAGGTATTTGAGTCATATAATATCCGTATCATACTATTTAAGTCAAACATGTTATAAAACAAAAGTCGACAAGAGTTGTCGCAACTTAGGTTCATAGTTTTACTTAAACTTTAGTCCAAATGTTACTAATCTTTTCTCCCAATATACTTGGAATTACAGGATAATACACCCATAAAATTGAATATCTATGAGTCTAGTTTCCAACGCATTAAACCGCTTATCAATACGACATTGGAGTAGAGAGATATATAGATTTTTGCGATACTGCACAAGCTGCTAGGTGACAAGTAGGTGGGTCACCTACTTGGTTAAATGATAGCCCAAAAAGAGGCAATTTCGGTTAATCCAAAGTGCCCATTAAAAGTCTTATCTCCTGCAATATATCCCTCATTATATTTCACAAATAACCATACCTAAACCCCTCCAAACATCCTCCCAAAAGTTATCCACAAACCCTAATTGATTTTCCCTCTCTTTCAAGTTCAAATTGGGGGTAAACCCTAGAGTTAGAAGAACCAAGATAAGGGTTGAGTTATCCAGCAAGTAAGGTGAGTTTACTTCTCTCTTTCATCTATTTTTTTGTGCTGTAAATTTATGGTAATTCGTTTTATACTTTTAATAACTCACGGGACGGTGATCGGAAGCCGAGAGTTCGAGTTATTCACTTGTAGCGGACTGTTTTGTGTTGCTGTTTGGCTGCATGTTTTACTACTGTATTGTTGAGTTTTGGAGGAGTAATGGTGTAGAGAAACACCATATAGATGTATGGTTGTGTTCTGGTCATTTTTCGTAACATTTCCGGGTCGTTTGACATGACTACGGTGGTCGTCTTATGTATGAAGTTATTAGGTTGTGTGTGGACTGTTTTTAGAGGCTCACTTTGATTATTATTGATGTTGTTTGGGCTGTTTGGTGATTGTTTTGACTTGTGTGAAGTCATATATATAGGGGACGTGCTGTTCATTTCATCGTAAAATAGGTTGTGGTCGATACACAATAGTTATGACGCTTAAATGATAACGATAGTGTCATTTCTCTTATTGTAGACTAAGGAGTCATGACAATTTCATAGCTTGAGATTGGGACAGTATATAAAAGGTATGTGAGGCTATTCCTTTCCTTTTTTTGCACGACTCTGATTGTACATAATGCAATGAACGAGCTTCCAAAGATACTCTACTCTTAGAAGCTAGCAATACTTACATTGTTTCCCTTCTTATGGAACAATTGATATTGAGGTTGCTCCTCTTATTCTTATGTTATCAATGTTGTTGGTTCTTCCTGATTCTTATAATATTCTTGATGAAGAGTTAATCCTAATAATGTGTACGGAGAATATCGATGCTACGTCACTCCAAAATGTTCAGAAAATGATTCCAATGAGTCCTACATGCATTATATATATATATATATATATATATATATATATATATATATATATATATATATATATATATATATATATATATTTTACTCTACCAAGCTGCACTATAGTCGGCCGGGTATGGCACCATTTTTGCAGCCACTGATCAGTTGGGCTTACCGAGTCTTCTTTGAGTCCGGGTATGATATGATGATGATGATGATGCCCACAAAGGTGGATGTTGATACGATAATGATGATTCCCACAGAGGCGGATGTTTTTAAAAGATTATGTGTATATACGTATCATGCATTTCATGTTACTATCTCTTAGAAGCACTCAGATGTTACAGGTTGTATCTTCTCTACCTCTCTTTACATTATTGTTGATATTTATATTGACCTACCTTACATACTCAGTACATTATTCGTACTGACGTCCTTTTTATTTGTGGATGCTGCATGTCATGCTGCAGGTCCTGATAGATAGGTAGACGTAGTTCCCCCACCACAGTAGGCTTTCCAGTTCAGCGGCTATAGGCGAGATCCCTTCTCCGGACTTTCCGTGGTCTTGGTATTCATTTTTGGTTATAGATATTATGGGTATTGTCGGGGCCCTGTTCCAACTATGTTGCATTACTTATGCTCCTTTAGAGGCTCATAGACAGGTGTCGGCTTATGTATAGTTTGGTATGCCTTGTCGGATGATTTTTGTGTTATAGTCTTTCATGGAAGCGTGGTAGCTCCTAAGTTATATGTAGTTTCTTCGCAATCTTGTTATCCCATGTTATCCATGTTCATTCCATTATCTATCATTGTTTGGTGTTCATAATCCATATCTACTATTTATATTGATCTCATCGGCCCTTAAAGATATTAAGAAGATTAGATAAAATGTACGTTGGTGCTCGGCAAGTATGGCCCGGGTACTAGTCATGATCCTCCGGTTTGGGTCGTGACAAACTTGGTATCAGAGCAAGTCTGTCCTAGGGGTTGTCTATGAGACGTGTGTAGTAGAGTCTTGATTATTGATGTGTAGCACGCCACATTTATAATCAGGAGACTACGTGACATCTAGGGTTGTTACCTTCTTCCTAAATCTAGATCGTGCGTAGAGTTGAGTCCTTAGTGTTGTATCTAATATTAACCTTGTTTTCTTTCAGCGATGCTTTCGACTTGGAAGCAATCGATTAGTAGAAGACTTGATATAGCTGCGGGAGAGGGTACAAGTTAGGTGCCTTAAGCCCAGAGTAGGCCAAAGTGGGGCTCAGAGTGTGATGTCGTCTCATACCTCATCTACTCCGTCTCATCCAGAGGATGTTAGGAGGAACCCAACACCACCAGTTCCTCCGTCTGGCCCTACAGAGCAGGATATGCGGAGTGCGGTGCAGTTGTTGACTAGCTTTGTAGCTGCTCGGGCTCAGAGGCAGAATACCGGTGTTGTTGATAAACCGGATAGTATGATAGTTCATGATTTTATTAATCTAGACCCTCCAGTGTTTACCGGATCAGACCCCAAGGAGGACCCACAGACTTTTATTGACCAGGTTCATCGTACACTATGAGTTATGGATGCTACAGATACAGAGGCAGTAGAGTTGTCTTCATATCGGTTATGATAGTTGGGAGAGATCCAGGGGTCTGAATGCCCCTCCAGCTGTGTGGAAGGAATTTTCTGAGGCCTTTCTTCGTCACTATTTGCCCGTTGAGATACGACGAGCTAGAGCTGATAAGTTCTTGAACCTTAGAAAAGGAAATATGAGTGTGCGAGAGTATGGCATGCAGTTTGATTCTTTAGCAAGGTATGTTCCTTATATGGTGGCCGAGATGAGTGATAGGGTGCATATATTCGTGAACGGTTTGGGACCACATCTGATAAATGAGTGCACGACAGCCTCCTTGGTGGAGGGCATGGATATTTCCCGTATTCAGGCTTATGCTCAGACCCTAAAGGTCGTAAACGCCAGCAAAGGGCAGATAGGGAGCAAGATATGGGCCAGCATAATAGGGCAAGGTTTGTAGGGTATTCTCATGACTTCAGAGGTAGTGTTAGGCCCCAGTTTTTGAGGAGTTCGGCGCCACCTGTAGCTAGTGTTCCTCCACAATTTCAGAGGCCTCAGTATGATCGATTTACCTATTCTGGTCCAGGTCAGAGTTCGCGGGCATCAGGCTCGCAATATCATAGGGATACCAGTCAGACGAGACTCCCAACACCCCGTTGTGATCAGTTTGTCAAGGCCCACTTTGGACTGTGCCGTCGAGGTTTTTATGCGTGCTACTCTTGCGGACAGCCTGGCCATATAAAGCGAGATTGTCCTAATATAGAAGGTGGTGGTATGGCTCAACCAACTGGATATGTGTCTGGTTCTTCCTCATTAGTTTGACCTCGAGCACGGGGTTTTCAGCAGTCGACAGGTCGTGGTAGAGGTAGAGGTGCAGTGCCGAGTTCGAGTGGTGCTCAAAATCGAACCTACCTCTAGTAGGTTGATAGGATCTCGAGTCATCTCAGGATGTTGTTGCAGGTATATTGTCTGTGTTTTCTTATGATGTATATGCGTTGATTGATCCGGGATCTACATTATCATATGGTACACCTTTTGTGGCTAATAAGTTTGGCGTTGAACCTGAATTGATAAGTAAACCACTTGTTGTATCTACTCCGATAGGAGATTCTGTGATTTCTAGAAGGGTATATAAAGGTTGCACAGTGATGATTTGTAGTCGTCAAACCTCGGTGATGCGAATTTATTTGAATTAGAAATGGTTGATTTCGACGTGATAATGGGAATGGACTGGTTGGCCTCATGCTATGCAAATGTTGATTGTCGTACGAATATGGTTAGGTTTCAATTTCTTAATGAAGTCATCAAATGAAAAGGGAACATTACTACGTCGAAAGGTAGGTTTATTTCCTATCTTAAGGCAAGGAAGATGATCTCAAAAGGGTACATTTATCATCTCGTTCGCGTTAGGGACGCGGAGACAAAGATGCCTACTCTACAATCAATCCCCGTGGTCCATGAATTTCCAGATGCTTTCCCAGATGAATTTCCAGGCCTTTTACCTGAAAGGTAGATTGAGTTTAGCATTGATGTATTTCCTGACACTCAACCCATATCTATTCCTCCATATAGGATGGCCACGGCAGAGTTGCGCGAGTTGAAGGCGCAGTTGAAGGACTTGCTGGATAAGGGCTTAATTAGGCCTAGAACTTCACCTTGGGGTGCGCCAGTCATATTCGTGCGGAAGAAAGACGGGTCGTTACAGATGTGTATCGACTATCGACAGTTGAATAAGTTTACTATAAAGAACAAGTATCCACTTCCAAGGATTGACGACCTGTTTGACCAACTCCAGGGTGCCAAGTATTTTTCCAAGATTGACTTACGTTCAGGGTATCATTAGGTGAGGGTTGAGGAGTAGGACATTCCAAAGACGGACTTCCGAACAAGATATGGGTACTTTGAGTTCTTGGTGATGTCATTTGGGCTAACAAATGCCCCAACAGCTTTTATGGATCTCATTAATCCTGTATTCAGGCCCTATATTGATGTGTTCGTGATCGTATTCATTAATGACATTTTGGTGTATTCTCGTTCGGAGGCAGAACATGCGGGCCACTGGCGGATAGTATTACAGTGGCTTCAGGATCGTAAGTTATATGCTAAGCTCTCCAAATCTGAATTTTGGCTGAACTCAGTAGCATTCCTTGGCCATGTGATATCTGACAAGGGTATTAGTGTCGACACTCAAAAGATCGATGCAGTAAAGAATTGGTCAAGACCTACAACACCATCAGAAGTCCGCAGCTTCCTGGGGCCACCATCAGAAGGAGGGGTTACTGTACAGAATACATCAGAATCATCTTTGGTAGCCGAGGTAAAAGCACGGCAATATGAAGATCCTACCTTAGTACAATTGAGATAGAGCATTCAACAGTGTAAAATTTTGGGTTTTGAGATCGGAGAAGATGGGGAACTAAAATACCAGGTCCGGTTATGTGTGCCTGATGTGGCAGGGTTGAGATAGAAGATTATGATTGAGATTCATCAATCCAGATATTCCATCCATCCCGGCTCGACAAAGATGTATCATGACGTTAAGGAGCAGTATCGGTGGGATAACATGAAGAAGTCTATTGCAGAATTTGTAGCCCAATGTCCTAATTGTCAAGAAGTAAAAATCGAGCATCAAAAACCTAGTGGATTGCTTCAGAATATAGAGATTCCGACCTGGAAATGGGAGGTGATTAATATGGACTTCATTATTGGATTGCCTCGCTCTTATCATAAGTTTGACTCCATATGGGTGATAGTTGATCGACTTACAAAATGTGCCCATTTTCTACCAGTTAAGATAATTTACACAGCTGAAGATTATGCAAAGTTGTATATCAAGGAGATTGTTAGGCTTCATGGTGTACCGATATCTATTATATCAGACCGAGGAGCACAATTTGCGGCTAACTTTTGGAGGTCTTTTCAGAAGGGTTTAGGCACACAAGTGAATGTCAGCACTGCATTCCATCCACAGACTGACGGATAAGTTGAACGTACCATTCAAACACTTGAAATATGCTACGAGCATGTGTTCTAGATTTCAAGGGGAATTGTGATGACCATCTTCCACTTATAGAATTTGCCTATAATAATAGCTATCATTCCAGTATTAAAATGGCACCGTACGAGGAACTATATGGGAGGAGATGTAGATCACCACTTGGATGGTTCGAAGTCGGTGAAACAGAACTATATGGGCCAAATTTGATTCACCAAGCCATTGAGAAGGTGAAACTGATACAAGAGCGGCTAAGGACGGCACAAAGTAAGCAAAAGTCTTATTCTGATGTCCGACGTCGTGATTTGGAGTTTGAGGTTGGTGATTGGGTTTTCCTGAGGATCTCACTGATGAAGGGTGTTATGCGTTTTGGGAAGAAGGGTAAGTTGAGTCCACGGTATATCGGTCTGTACAAAATTCTCCGACGAATTGGACAGGTTTCGTATGAGTTAGAATTGCCATCCGAATTGGAATTCGTCCACCCGGTAATCCATGTATCTGTGTTAAGGAAATGTATTGGAGACCCTTCTCGAGTCGTCCATATCAAAGATGTACAAGTTACATAGGATCTATCTTATGAAGAAGTTCCAGTAGCTATATTAGATCGATAAGTCCACAAGCTAAGAACAAAGGATGTAACTTCCGTCAAAGTATTGTGGAGGAACAAGAACAGGGAAGAAATTACTTGGGAACAAGAAGAGCAGATGAAGTTTAAATACCCTTACTTGTTCCAGATTCAAGATAACAAGGATGTGGAGGGGACGCAGGACGCATTAGAAGGTGAAACAGCTCTATGAGGTAAGCAATAGCTTGAGTGTACTCTTCCTTAATACACAATGGTGATATGCAGATAGTGTACATATCCATAATGCTTTGCATAGCCTTGAATGGAAATACGTTGGGTTTAACTGCTTGTAAGTTTGTCTAGTATCCATTTTATAGGGGAAAAATGGGCTGGAAATTTCCGTTGGAATCCACGATGAGTTAGGCTCCCCCTAAACACTTACATTCGAGGACGAATTCTCCTAAGGGGGGAGGGTGTTACAACCCATATTCACGTACGTTGGCTCATGCCATAAGTTAATTGACATAAACATGAGAAGAGATTATCTTTGAGATGATAATAAGTTAATCCTATTGATCTTAAATGATACAATAGTGTATAAGAGTGATTAACATGTATTAGAAGTAAAACGAATCAAGGATGTTGTAACTCATATTTTTGGGTAAACCTAGGGGTGCTTGATATTCTCAAGAAGTCATATTTTAAGGTATTTGAATCATATAATATCCGTATCATAGTCTTGAAGTCAAACGAGTTATGAAACAAAAGTCGACAAGAGTTGTCGCAACTTAGGTTCATAATTTTACTTAAACTTTAGGTCAACTGTTATTAAGATTTTCTCCCAATATACTTGGAATTACATGATGATATACACACCAAATTGAACATCTATGAGTCTAGTTTCCAACTCATTAAACCTCTTATCAATACGACATTGGAGAAGAGAGATATAGAGATTTTTGCGAGACTGCACAAGCTGCTAGGTGACAAGTAGGTGGGTCACCTACTTGGTTAAATGATAGCCCAAAAAAAGGCAATTTCGGGTCATCCAAAGAGCCCATTAAAAGACTTATCTCCTGCAATATATCCCTCATTATATTTCACAAATAACCAGACCTAAACCACTGCAAACCTCCTCCCAAAAGTTATCCACAAACCCTAATTGATTTTCCATCTCTTTCAAGTTCAAATTGGGGGTAAACCCTAGAGTTTGAAGAACCAAGATAAGGGTTGAGTTATCCAGCAAGTAAGGTGAGTTTACTGCTCTATTTCATCTTTTTTTTTTTGTGCTGTAAATTCATGGTAATTCGTTTTATACTTGTAAGAACTCACGGGACGGTGATCGGAAGCCTTGAGTTCGAGTTATTCACTTGTAGCGGACTGTTTTGTATTTCTGTTGGGATGCATTTTTTACTACTGTATTGTGGAGCTTTGGAGGATTAATTGTATGGATAAACACCATATAGATGTAGGGTTGTGGGCTGGTCGTTCGTCGTAATATTTCCGGGCCGTTTGACACAACTACGATGGTCGTCTTATGCATGAAGTTATTAGGTTGTGTGTGGACTGTTTTGGGAGGCTTACTTTGATTATTATTGATGTTGTTTGGGATGTTTGGTGATTTTTTTTACTTGTGTGAAGTCATATATATAGGTTAGGTGTTGTCCATTTCATGGTAAAATAGGTTGTGGTCGATACACAATAGTTATGACGCTTAGATGATAACGATAGTGTCGTTTCTCTTATTGTAGACTAAGGAGTCGTGACAATTGCATAGCTTGAGATTGGGGAAGTATATACAAGTTATGTGAGGCTATCCCTTTTCTTCTTTTGCACGACTCCGATTGTGAATAATGCAATGAACGAGCTTCCAAAGATACTCTACTCTTAGAAGCTAGCAGTACTTATATTGTTTCCCTTCTTATGGAACAATTGATGTTGAGGTTTATCCTCTTATTCTTATGTTATCAATGTNTACAGAGGCGGATGTTGATATGATAATGATGATGTCCACAGAGGCGGATGTTTATAAAAGATTATGTGTATATACGTATCATGCATTTCATGTTACTGTCTCTTAGAAGCACTCAGATGTTACAAGTTGTATCTTCTCTACCTCTCTTTAAATTATTGTTGATATTTATATTAACCTGCCTTACATGCTCATTACATTATTCGTACTGACGTCGTTTTTATTTGTGGTTGCATGTCGTGTTGCAGGTCCTGATAGACAGGTAGACGCAGTTCCCCCACCACAGTAGGCTTTCCAGTTCAGCGGTTATAGGCGAGATCCCTTTTCTGGACTTGTCGTGGTCTTGGTATGCATTTTTAGTTATAGATATTATGGGTATGTCGGGGACCTGTTCCGACTATTTTGCATTACTTATACTCTTTTAGAGGCTCATAGACAGGTGTCGGCTTATGTATAGTTTGTTATGCCTTGTCGGATGATTTTTGTTGTATAGTCTTTCATGGAAGCGTGGTGGCTCCTAAGTTATATGTAGTTTCTTGGCAGTCTTGTTATCCCATGTTATCCATGTTCATTCCATTATCTATCATTGTTTGGTGTTCATAATCCATATCTACCACTTATATTGATCTCGTCGGCCCTTAAAGATAATAAGAAGGTTAGAAAAAATATACGTTGGTGCTCGGCAAGTATGGTCCGAGTACTAGTCATGGTCCTCCAGTTTGGGTCGTGACAATAATTACAGTTTCTTCAGAAAATCCCAACCATAATTAAACATTTCATAAAGTATATAGAATTACTGAATTCATTAGGAAAAATAAACAGCTAAACGGTCTAAACCATCCCAAAAAAAAAAATCGGAGTCAACATGTCATGAGCATCTAAGAAAAATACCAACAAGTCTACTATTATAATACAAAACATCCGAACGAATAACTAGATACAACATAAGAAGGGAAAACAGAGATGCTGCGGACGCTGAACATCTACCTCTATATCCCCAACTCCGGCTCCACACGGAATAGATGGCTAACGCTCAATATCAGCACATGTATTAGCACAAAAGGGTGCAGGGAGTAATGTGAGTACGCCAACTCAGTAGTAATGAAAATAAATCAAGTCTAAGCGGCAAAAAACACATAAAAATCAATATCATCAGTTCACAATAAGCACATCCTTTCTTTCCAACAATATATACATTGATATATGAAATCAACATGCCATAAAATCCAACTTCATAAAAATCCTTTGAAAAATGTGTTTTCCAACAATTTCAAAAATAAATAAAAAAGATAACTGAAGGATGTAGTGTAAAATGAAATAATCATAAGTAGACCCTCGGGCAAAAACATGGATCATAAATCGCCCCTCGGGTAGAACATCACTCAGCACCTCACAGCCACTCAGTATTAGCCCCTCGGGCAACCTCACTGTCACTCATGCCTCCAAATCACTCATCACTCGGCACTCGGCACTCGGCACTCGGCTCTCATCACTCAGAACCCGCAATCAGTAGGTACCTGCGCTCACTAGGGGTGTGTACAGTATCCGGAGGGGCTCCTTCAGCCCAAACGGTAATATCAAGCCACCTCATGGCGTATCATATCCTCACAATCAGGCCCTCGGCCTCACTCAGTCAGAACCTCTCAAAAGCCCCTCGGGCGTATCAGTAAAACGAGGTACTCGACCCGAAACATCATTTTTATATCTCAAAATAGTGTAAATAAGGCTGAGTTCTGAAAACAGTTAAGGACAATATGACCGTGTGTAAATCATAAATCAACAGTGAGGAAATAGCAGTAAAAAATCCCCCAAGGGAACTAAACAAGTCGGCACGAGGCCCCAAACATGGCTTATAGCCCAAATATAGCAATAGTGTTTAGAACACAATTTAACATATGATTTAGAGTAATTATTTACAACTCAATAGTTGTTGCGGAAAGGACCAAGTCCAATCCAAATATCAGTGCGCGCCACATACTCGTCATCCGACATGTGCGCCATTCTAAAAACAGTTAGAAATATGAAGTGCGGGGTTCATACCCTCAGGACAAGAACCATTACTTACCTTTACCGGGCCAAAATACTAATCCGCGATGCTCTTGCCTCTCAAATTGGCTCCGAATTGCTCCGAATCTAACCAAAACCAGATTAACATCATTAATATATGTTAAAGGAACAAAACCCAGTCGAAAACTATTAATTTAGACACAATTCTCAAAATTTGGCCAAACCCGAGCACCGGGCCCATGTCTCGAAATTCGATAAAATTTACATCACTAGAATCCGGCCCGCATATGAATGGCTTTGTCTTGGCCAAGAATCTCAAGGCCGGCTATTTCTGGGTTGCCATGGAAACAGATTGCATCCGATATGCTCAAAAATGCTACCAATATCAAGTGCATGAAGATATGATAAAAGTTCCACCGAATGAGCTCAATGCAACAAACTCACATTGGCCATTCGCTGCCTGGGGAATGGATGTCATTGGTCCAATCGAGTCCACCGCCTCAAATGAGCATCGGTTCATCTTGGTAGCTATTGATTACTTCACCAAATTAGTCGAAGCAGTATCTTACAAAGCAGTGACTAAGAAGGTTGTGGCAGATTTTGTCTGCTACCAGATTGTTTGTTGGTTCGGAGTTTCAGAATCCATCATCACTGACAATGCCGCCAATCTTAATAGTGATCTGATGAAAGCCATGTGCGAGACTTTCAAAATCAAGCACAAGAATTCCACAGCATATATACCTCAAATGAATGGAGCCGTAGAAGCCGCCAACAAAAATATCAAGAAGATACTGAGTAAAATGGTAGAGAATCACAAACAATGGCACGAGAAACTACCATTCGCCTTACTAGGATACCGTACCACAGTCCGCACATCAACCGGGGAAACAACCTATTTGCTGGTTTATGGTACTGAAGTTGTTATTCCCGCCGAAATAGAGATTCCTTCCTTAAGGATCATACAAGAAGGTGAGCTCAGTGACACTGAATAGATAAATAGCCTTTATGAGCAGCTAGCCCTCATAGAAGGAAAAATGATGAATCAAGCCAAGACAACTTTACCAGAACAGGATGTCTAGAGCCTTCAACAAAAGAATCAAGCCGAGACAGTTCACACCGGGGCATATGGTGTTGAAGAAGATCTTTCCACATTAGGATAAAGCCAAAGGGAAATTCTCTCCCAACTGGAAAGATCCTTACATGGTTCATAGTGTATTGACATGGGGAGCCCTCATACTCGCAGAAATGGATGGAGAAGTATGGCCAAAACCAATCAATTCAGATGCAGTCAAGTGATATTATGTGTAACTATTTATGTTTTCCGCATATGATGTAATTGAAATACGCTCAACCTGAGTCCCATTTAAGAGGGGATACATAGGCAGCCTTGTGGGTTTGGTAACAATTCAATAAAAAAATTATTTTCCCCACCATCAGAAACTGGGGCAGAATTTTTAGGAGGACCCTCAAAATTTCGAAGCAAGTTCAGCCGATCACAGCATATACAACAGTCAGAAATGTTTGTCCGTCTAACTGGGGCAGAATTTTGAGGAGGACCCTCAAAATTCTACGGCAGGAGAAATCGCAATATCTCGGATCGTGTCATAGTCACTGGTTCACCGAACCAATTTTCTAAAAAAATATATTTTTTACTATGACTTTGAAAACTACGCATGCTTGCTTTTGAAATAACTTTGTTTAGAAAACGCTACCCTCAATGATTTGAACAGGATCCTCAAACCAAGCAAAGCATGTCAAGCAAGCCGACGGAGGCACGAACCGACCTCCCCCTTACAGAACTCATGATTTTTCTTTGAATGCAGGAACAAGGAATATGCATACCTCGAAATCACAACCTTCATAACAACAACGATACTGAATCCACTTCCATCTAAGAAATACTCTGCTATCATCTACTTTTTGTTCAATTTGCATGGGACTAAGCCCTGTCCCAAATCCTGTATGAGGCTAAGCCCTGCCTCCATATTTGCATGAGACTAAGCTTTGTCTCAATCTCGCATGAGGCTAAGCCCTGCCTCTCTATCTGCATAAGGCTAAGCATTGACTTCTATTTTCATGAGACTAAGTTATGTCTCAATCTTGCATGAGGCTAAGCCTTGCCTCTCTATATGCATAAGGCTAAGTTATTCCTTCAACTTGCATGGGACTAAGCCTTGTCCCAAATTTTTTCATGATGCTAAGCCCTGCCTCTCTATCTGCATAAGGCTAAGTACTACCTTCTATTTGAATGAGACTAAGCTCTGTCACAATCTTGCATGAGGCTAAGCCTGCCTCTCTATCTGCATAAGTCTAAGCTCTTCCTTCAACTTGTATGGGACTAAGCCTCGTCTCGAATTTTTGCATGAGGCTAAGCCCTGCCTCTCTATCTGCATAAGTCTAAGCATTTCTTTTTATTTGCATGAGACTAAGCTCTGTCTCAATCTTGCACGAGGCTAAGCCTTGCCTCTCTATTTGCATAAGGCTAAGCACTTCCTTCAATGTGCATGGGACTAAGCCCTATCCCAAATCTCTACATGAGACTAAGATCTGTCTCGACCCTGCATGAGGCTAAGCCCTGCCTCCATATTTTCATAAGGATAAGCATTGCCTTCTCCTTGCATGGGACTAAGCCCTGTCCCAAATCTTGCATGAGACTAAGCCCTGCCTCCATATTTGCATAAGGCTAAGCACTGCCTTTAATTTTACATGGGACTAAGCCCTGTCCCAACTCTTGCATGAGGCTAAGCCCTGCCTCCATATTTGCATAAGGCTAACATTTCCTTCTCTTTGCATGGGACTAAGCCCTGTCCCAAATCTTGCATGAGGCTAAGCCCTGCCTCCATATTTGCATAAGGCTAAGCATCGCCTTCTCTTTGCATAGGACTAAGCCCTGTCCCAAGTCTTGCATGAGGCTAAGCCTTGCCTCCATATTTTCATAAGGCTAAGCACTGCCTTCAATTTTGCATAAGTCTAAGCACTGCCTTCAATTCTTCATGAGGCTAAGCGATGCCTCTATATTTGCATAAGGCCAAGCATTGCCTTCACCTTGCACGAGATTAAGCACTGTCTCTCTGGAATTACCTATTCTCTTCTTTCGGGCTATGCTCTGCCCTCAAATTCATACAATACTAAGGCCTATCTTTTCACTTCTAGCATCATGTCTTTATATATCATGGGCTGAAATATCGCCAATATTCCGAGGGCGTCATAGTCTGAAGGCACCATCCTCATAGCCGGAAAGACATTATTCCATGGCTTGAGGATCTCTCAAATTTGCATATCATTATTCAAAGGTGTCATGGTTCGGAGGCACCATTTTCATGGCTCGAGAACATCATCCCATAGCCTGCAAATCCCTCACTAAATAATTCATGGCCCAAGACATCATAGTCTAAAGACATCATCCTCAACCGTCCAAAGACGATTTTCATGGTCCGAAGGGAATTTGCATCATGCACAGATATATGCTCGTAGTTACTTGCAAGTGATCCGATGAGCAACCACCATCCCAACAGGAGCAATGTCGGTCCAGTTCCTTCACACTACCTCCAACTTGACCGCTCACCGCAACCTTTTCACCTATCCCAAATCTTGTGTTCGTCCTTGTGGTAACTTCATCGGTATATTCCGCTGATGAATCCAGAACTACACACGACCTGTTCCTATGAAATGGGGATATGTAGGCAGCTCAGAAACCAGAGTGCGGCCTAAGTCTCTCAAACCATCCTACTCGGTCAAAATTGACCATCATGTCTTTACCCGACAACTCTTTCATCCTTCCCGGGTAAAGAGGGATAGCTGTTGATACCATACTTTTCCCTATAATATTTTCAAAACGCATATATACCTTCAGAACAATGCATAAGCATCGATTAATATTTTTTTTCATAATTTTTTGCATTTTTAAGGATTTTTAATTAATTTATCCCAGTATTTGATTACATAAATAATTACTAATTGAATTGAAAATTATTTTATAACAATTTATGGCTTAATTTTACCATTTATATTTATACTAAGCTTTAATTATTTTATAAATAGCCATGTTTGCAATTTTTGGGGTATAATTGCAATAACTTTGCAATAATAGCTCATGTATGTATTATTACATTATTTTACCAGAAAAATACTTTTTATATTTTTAAAATATTGAATAATTGTTTTAAAATATTTTTTATGCATGAAATTCATTTTTTACATTTTGTTAATTACTTTTACAAATCATTTTTAATTGGGTATTTAACAAATAGCCCTTTTAATCCTTTTTAATTTTCGGACCTAACCCCATTATACCAGCCCAAACCCCTCAAAACTTAGCCCAATTCACCCTAGGCCCAATCCTATACCTACCCGACCCAAAGACCCCGCCTAATCGTGGCTATTGATCTCTAAGATCAACGGTCCACGTTATTTCTTACCATTTTTAATCCTAACCCAAACCCTAACCCTCTCCCTCTTTTATTTCCTCTGTCACTGGTTCCCTAATCTCTCCATTCTCTCTCGACCCCCCAAACCCTAATCGCCGTCACCGGCAAGATGCTCATATCTATGGAGATTCTGAGTATTCTTCGACCATTACCAGCCTCCTACACCCCCTGATTGTTGATTGCATGGGTTCTTAGAAGAATCTCAGGGAGATTCGACTTGATTCTTTATCCAAAATTCGATTACAGGCCTATCTAGGGCCATTCTTGTTTGTGAGTCTGATTTTCTTCCGTTTTAGTTTGAATCTATGACTTTTATTCGAGTTTCTTTCATCTTTGTTATTTTGAAAATCCTAGTTCTACAAATGCTTGAATCTGCTCAGATCTTTGTAGATATGAAACGATTAGAGCATTATTTGGTGTTTTTTCTCGAAAATCTTTTGTTTTAGTTAACTGCTTCGATTTTATTTATTCTTTCTGAAATTAGGGGTCGTCCCAGATTTGCTTCCAAAGGTTTTTTTAACTTTCAAGTGTTGAATCTGACTATCTCTTTACATGTTTGATTAATTTTTGCGTATATGCTTAAACCCTAGATGTTTTTATTTGTGACACTGATTTCTTCAATTTTTTCCATTATTATGTTTATTTCTGTGAACCAGTTGTATTGACTGATTCTATTTAGGATTTGAATAACACTTTCCTGTTAAAACCAGTATTCTTGGGATTTTTACTTATTTCCTTATTTATGACCTTGATTAATTTTACTTGCCTTAATTAGATTATCAGTATAGTTTGGAGATTTGATTGACTCCCAATATGGTATGATATTGATTTCTTGCCTTAGTTGAGCCCCAGTTCTGACCGTTAACTGATTCTCCCCAATTTAAGGGGTCTTTTCTGGATTTCTCTATAGGAATTGATTTCATAATTGGCTGGTCGATTTTAATTGATTTACAAACTGTTTTACTACCTAAGTGCTATATATACACTCTCATTCTGCTTCTTCAACACATGGACAATAGTTCACAATAAACACACACTCACACACATACTTTGCTCTCATCTCTCTGCTATTTATGCTCAGTGCTTCTCTAGCCGGCTTTCAGCCAAGGCTAGACTATTGAATCCTGCATACTGTTTGTCTCCTATTTGCTTTCCTTCAATCGGTATGTCCCTATTCCTAATTTCATTATGAAGTCTGAAACTGTATGTTCACTGTTGTTCTATTTCTGTTAAGTCCAGTCTCTAGTCTAATTACTTATGTACATAATTCTGTATTCTTTCCTGCTTATTTCTTTGATCAACATGTTTATGTTTCATTCTTTCTTGTTTGTCAACCTAATCTGCATGTTTACCTTCTGTTTAAGTTTTAATCTTTCATGTTTATTTCTCTAAACCAACAAACTTACTTCTGTGTTTAAGTTTCAACATTCCCTGTCTATTGCTTTAAGCTAGCATGTTTACTTTTGATGTCTAAGACTCTCACTTTTCCATTAACCTCAATTGGTGTGATCACTTATGTCCCCTCTATGAACTGATTATCATGATTGCTTTTACATTAAACTTCTATGTTTCCCTGTCCATTGCTTTGAGTCTGTATGCTTACCTCTATAGTTATGTATGACTATTAAACTTGAGTGATTCCTGTCTAGACCCTAAATCAGTATGTCCTAGTGAATTGTTATCTACCTCATGCCTGCTCTATGCTCCTGACGAGCATGCTTCCCTAACACCTTGTTTCTATGTGCTCCTGATTCAGGATTCTTGTGTTCCCAACTCCTGCTCCTTTTTGTGTAACTGTTTGTTCTCGGCATGCTATATGCTCATCTAAGGTTGACTAATGGGCTGAGTTGAGTCTGGGCAATATGAAGCTTTGTGTGAAACCTTGTGATTGTGTTTCCTACTTGTTGTTGTTTGCTGAACTTTTTCTAGAATATTTCTTAATTGTTTTCACTCCTAATATGTTTTCACTCCCAAACCATTTTCACTTATAAACTACGTTCACTTCTAAATTGGTTTCACTTCTAATATGTTTTCTTAAAATTATCCGTACTCTTTCAAGCACTCCCACTCCTACTCTTAGAATACTTAGGATTCTTCTCCTCCAATGTGTGTACTGCCTAGGAATCCATGAGATTCCTCCGAACTCTGGTACACTAGGGCTGGCCCTTCCACACTGCAGAAAAACTACTTCTCTTAAAAAAGGGTTTTGGTGTGAGCATTTCCCGGGGTCCCTGAGGCCTTTGGGAACTTTGACGCACCAGGACACTCTCTTGAACACTATGAGATTATGGTACTTTGGATTTGGTTGACGGCTTGGTCCTCCAAGTTTATTTTGGGCCTATCCAGGCTCCCTATAGTATATCATTACTTATTTTTGTAATTCATTTATGGTCTGTAATAATAGTTCTTGTAAAACAGATATTGGGGATATTAGTAAAAGGGGAGAGATTATCATATAATTTTTTGTGGGGGCAATTGGGTAGAAATCATACTCTTAGGATTACTATGACTATTTGATTGCATTAGGAATCATGATCTTAGGATCATTTGTGAATTAGAAAACACGTTCATAGGCATCATATTGTTTGTTCAAAACTTCTATTTTTTCTAAAAAATTCTGCATACATCACGCCTGCTTAGAAATCCCGTCACTAGGGTGTTATTAACTCCGTCTAGAAATTATGATCATTCTCTTATGTGCATTAGAAACCATGCTTTAGAATTTTTATTGCACTCGCATAAATACCATGCCTATATCGCATAAAATCAGTAGCAACCATGTCTATAAGAGTAAGTTCAAAAGCAGTCCCAACACCTAGATAACATGTTTATAGAGATGAATGTATAAAATCAGTTCTGTAATGTTCAGCACCTAGACAACATGCCTATAGGACATAATGAACCAAAATGCCTGTTTAAAATCGCTTGTTAGTATTAAGACTCTGATTAACAATTAGATATCATTTTTATAGGACATCTCGGATCCACGCCTAGGCAAGCTTGTAGGATAATTGAAATCTTGCGAATTGTAAAACTATGATTTGCTTAACTATTTGCGAACTGCACAGATTCAGCAAGTCATAAAATCAGCAGGCAAACTGATTAGGTCTCCACTGCCTCGCTTTAACACAATTTTGCATATATTTTGTTTGTCATGCTCACCTAGATATATGCTTTAGGACTCTTAAAGTATCTGAAATATTGTTGTTTGAGACGTGCAATTGACTGCTTATTTGTGGAGGTAAATGTGAGCCCCCTTAATTGTTCATTTACGTGACAGTCCTACTTCTTTTAATTGTCTCTTAAATTTTCTCCTTTTAAGCACTTTAGGAGAGTCTAGAACTGCCTTAATTAGAGGTCCTAAACACCTCCATGGCCATAATAAAGGGACGGGTAATGCACGCATAAAGTACGTTTAATTAGAATCACTTATATAACCACCAAGGGGAGGGTAATTGGGTATTAAAGGATATGATGCATGTGCTCTAATGCTACGTGTAACTCCTCTAGTTGAGTAAGGTTTACCGAGCATTGCACAGATGTGATCCTATAGGCTAATAAACCTAGGACCCCTTTATTCCCATTTTTGTAATTCATATGTGTGCTTAAATTGCTTTACTTGCTTAATGACTAATTCACCAAAAATGAGTTTGGCCAGGACCCACCGTTGTGGACCTCGAGGGGTGCCTAACACCTTCACCTCAAGGTAATTTCAAGCCCTTACCCAATCTCCGGTAATGTAAACCGGTTTCATGAGTTACTTGCATTAGGTGCCCTAACGCACCTTAAATTCGTTAGGTGGCGACTCTTCAATTTTCATAACCTTTCCCAAAAGGAAACGAGTTGTCCCAAAGCATGTCGAAACCCGGACTCCGCGAAAGGGGAAAAAGGGGGCGCGACACATATTATTGTTCCCCATTCATGTGAAAGATTGTTATGCTTCGTGAATGAGTGTGAATGGAAAATGGAAGAGGCACCTTTTGAATTTCACTCATCTAACTCTTTATTATCTATAAATTTGAAGGGTTGGACTCATTTTTCATATACTAGAAAAATATGAAAACTCTCCCCTCTTTTTTATATTGTTGTATCATTTTTCAAATAAATATAAGTGTCAAGTGTTTTGCTCTGTTTGTTGAGTTCACTAAAGTTCTGTGATTTATAGTGTCGCTATCATAGAATGGTTATTCTATTCTATCATGGGAAGAATTAATCCAAAACCTTGGGCAACAATGAAGGGATTAAATTTCTTAAGGACACACAAGCAACTTGGGCTCGGAATTGTTTTATGTTTTATTTATTGAATTAACATTTATTTACTTCTCTGGTTTTTTGGTTTCGAACACATATTACTAACAATACAGAGCACGAGGGCAGCTATTGCTTGGCTAGTTGATTCACATAATGTGCCATTCATGAACCAACTTCTTGTGAATTGGGCGCTAACCACAATAAACTTTCTATTATTGGCGGTTCTAGTTATATTAGATGTGAAGGATGACAGTTACAACGGTCTAAGGGGAGGGTAATAGGATATTAAGGGTTAAGGGTACGAGGAGGGTAAGGGTAAGGGGAGGGTTCCTTAAGGGTACTTTTCTTAACGTTATTTAAGGGTACGAGTTAAGGATTTTCTTGGGTACCCTACCAGTACCCCTGCCTCCTAAGGGTGCGGTACCGTTACTTTATGGGTACTTAAGGATAATTTTAAATTAAAAATTAAAAGAAAATTATATTTAAATACAAACAAGATTTAATGGATGAAAAAATTTCTGTACTTTTATTTCAGTACTCATAAAAATAAAATTACATATATCTTTTTTTTTTAATTTACGAAGATTTTCAATAAGTTCTATTGGTTCTTCACTTGAAATTGATAGCACTTGCTCTTTTGCGTCCCTGCTGTCTCCGGTAGATAGTATTTCACTACAAGCATTGTTGTCTTCTTGAATTTTTTCTGGAAAGCCAAAGTTTTTTCTCTTCAAATATTTCAGCAAGTTTTCATCGCAAATATTATTTCTAACAGTTGTTCTAAAAAACCCTGAAAATGCAGGATTATATGTTTCTTGTATGTAACTCCTAAACCCGAACTAGTTAGGATTTATTTCAAAACGAGGACGCCCCTCCCTAGCATTATCCTTAGTAGATATATTGCACACTTTTTTTACCAGTTTAGGAGCCAGTTTTAATAATAAATGACTAAAATTACAACAAATAGCAAAACAAGTATAACAAAATAAATGCGAAAATTAATATGAGTTGGAACGAATGTACCAAATGCCGATGACCCGACATTAATTGCAATTAGAGATAGAGAATTATAGAGATATGAGAGCTTTTGAATGAAAATTGAAAGAATGAAATGGGGTATTTATAGTTTTAAAATAGGGCTAAAGTCTAGTTAAACAAACTTAGAGGTTAAAAACATAAACTAGGGGTTAGGGGGACGTTGGGGGCTAGGGAGGAAAAAATAGTCGTTTTTGGTTGTTGCCAACGGCTATTTAGCTGTTGGTTAATGGTACAAAAATAACTATATTTAAAGTAAAAAAATACCGTTAGGTACTGGTACGGTACCTTAAGGGTACTTCAGGTACCGATACTAAGGATGCTAAATCGGCACTTTACCATTACCCTTACCCTCAACCCCAAATCCCCAGGGGCGGATCTATGTGTAAGTGACGGGGTGATACGCCACCCGCAAGTTTCGGCCGAAACTATGCAATAGTATGTATAGATGCATGTATATATAGAAGGAATATATACAAATATTTTAAGTGGCACCTTCAGTAACAAAAGGCTCAAGGTGCCAGTGGCAAAGCACTGCCACTTTCACCCAAATGGTGGGGGTTCGAATCTAGCCTAGTTTACTTTTTTAAAAGCTTTTGTTTGGTGCATTTAAGACAACTATAGGTGAATCCTTTGTTTCTTCTTTCTCTTTATTTAATTGCTCTTTTTTATTGTTATTAGTAGGTTCCATTGACTTTTTCTTTGATCTTCTTAGTTTATTTTTATTCAAAGAAATCTCCATTGTTTCACTTTCCTAACTCCTCCGTGATTTATCAATAGATAAAGAGAAATTAATTGTTTTCTCCAGGACCACAACTCTGAAAATCTATTTGCAGAAACCAAAAAAAAAAAATTAAAAAAAGAATCCTTGAATAAGTTATTGTTTTAATCAATGATGAAAGTTTATTTTCTTGTGAGATTGCTCTAAAGTAGGAAAATTGTATATAATATCGAATGAGTTAATTTTTATGAAAAATATAAATTGAAAAATGTCTGTAAACTTACTTAATATTTACAGTACTTATTAGTATAAGTTTTTGCCTTAAGTATCAAAATATAACTTGATAACAAGTCTTTTTTCTTGTACAAAATGCTTAATTCAGTTAAATTTTTATGTTTTTTTTTTCCAAGATATCATATATATTACGTAATCTTTTTGCTGGATCAATTTGTATATATTACCTCAAAAGACAAATAACCCGAACCGAAACCCAACTTGCTATATTGATTCACTGAATGAAATTATAAACAACTGAAAATTGTAATGAAACAATAAAAGGATAGCTGAAAGATAACAGAGAGGGAATACACCATAGAAGAAGGGGATGAGAAGCACAACTCAGAGAAAGGGGATGAGGGAATACAGACACTTAATAACAATTAGCATAAACCTCTTTTTCGTAACCCATAGTCTTTTTTAAGGAGTTGCTAACTAGGTTTGGATCCCAAATATAATCCCAACTGAACCATCCTCATTCACCAGTTCTAGCCCATAGAGCCTAACAGAGTTAGCGTGGTCACAACACACATTGATGCAATTAGGCAGCATTAGTACTCTTATCAGCAGCTATCAAAATATCGACGAGACCAAATAGGTGAAGTGTTTATTAACATGCAGTTATTACACTGAAGAATGCTATAAGATTTGCATGCCTATATAGGTTGTTATTACCCCTACCACACTGGCACACTGATGTACTAATATGAGGTCTTAAGAATTACTATTATTTTTGCTTATATACAGCAGTAAGTGTCAAGAGTTTTCTTAGAGGAAATCTTGGGTTCCATGTTATCGTGATGTTTCTTCTCACAACTTTTTATGTATTTTCCTTCTTAAGGCCTTCTGATATTATCCGTTTTATGGTTAAAAGTATGTTTGATAATATCCACTCTATAGATTTCATTTCTGGAAGAGATTATTTTATGGCCTTGAACGAATACTTCCTGGTCACAATATGAGCATCGTGTGCAATTATAGCAGAAAGTTTAACTGGACAATCCCCATAAAGATAATTAAATCCATAGCAATAATTCAAAGGGCAAAAAGAAATACAAGAAAAACTTTTTGATTTTTTTAACATAATGTCGCGTAATTTACTTGCATGAGCCTCAACAAATCAATCAACTAGCTAAACGTATAATTGAAAAGAAATTCTCAAGCCCATTATTTATTTATACATTGATTGACACATACTTTGTTTGCTCTTATTATTTATTGGGCAGCAGTTTCAGCTTCTTTTGGTTTCTCAGCTACCTCTTTCTTCTCCTCTGCTGCTGGCTGCTGCTCCTTGGGCTCTTCTTTCACAGCCTCAACTTTGACTTCCTCTGCTGGTTTGGTTGTTTCCTCTTTGGTGACAGTTTCTGTTTCCTCAACAACAGCCTTTGTCTCTGTAGTTACTTCCTCAATCTTGGGAGCCTCTGCTGCTGCTTCTGATACATCTACCAATGGCTCTTCCTTCTTTGTTTCCTCTCCATCTTTCTTCTCCTGATGTTATAATCATTAAAAGAATTATTAATGGAACACATTTCAATATGCATTATTCTCGTTCTGAAATTCTTATTAATTTATCCGCAATTGATGTTTCACTTTGTGTTAAATTAAAAAAATACATTAAAGGATTTTATATAGTTGGAGATTGTGGATATGAAAAATTGGTCAACGCTAAGATTCAGTCAAATCCTTAATTTTGGCCGATAACCCGGTGTACTAAGCTCCCATATTGCGTGGAATCTAATGAATAGCTGGTGCTCAACCTTACACCATTTATGCTAGAGGAGTTTTTTGTGACCTCTTAATCACACGCTGACATATTCTTACTATTGTGTCAATGCTCTCTTCTAATGTCATGTATATATATTTAAAAAATAAAAAAGGAGGTATATGTATATTTATTAGATTGCATTCATTCCAAGCTCGCTGACTCTAAATTTTGAATCCGCCTGAACAAGCATGGTGCTTGGTGTACTTGTCTATAAAAAAGACATTAGCCAATAGCAAGAATGCGAGTTAAATAAAATATATATATACCTGGGGAACAGAGTCACCCTCGGATTTCTTGGGGGTGGCAGGATCCTCAGCAGGGACAGGAGCAGGGGCCAAGTCCCTGTCCAAATCCTTAGGTCTGCTCGCACAGGCTCCCATGATTAATGTCTGAGAGGAGTGAGCGAGCTAGAAGATGGACAAGAAAACAGATTGAGAGGGTATTATTATGAGGAAATCAAAGGGAAGCTTGAAAACTTGGTTTGAGGCTGAATTAAGAAAGTGTCGAAGGAGCTCGTTTTATAGTAAGGCCTTGATTTGTTGTTGTGGACAGAACAAAAGAACTTTTTTTTACCGTCGAAACATGCGGACATGTTTGTGGAAATTCTGTAATAAGAGGCGCTGATTGTTAGAGAAAGTGGAGGCCTTGTTTTAAGAGTTCGTTATGACGGTTTGGAAGATAAATATATATTTTTCTTAAATTCTTTTGTAGGTTATCATTATTGCTTCTTTTTATAAATTTTTATTTATTTTTGTTTTGTCATCATTTGTTGAAAAGGGATATTTCATACATGTTACAATGCGCAGCTATTTACGGAAAGTGATAAGTAAAATATTCCTGCTTTGAATATTATGATATTTTTTGAATCACGCAACAAACATAATAGCGTTGTTTACCTTGAAAATGATAATGATATTTAAATTTGATTTTGAGGTTCTAAAAATATGTGATTTATTTTTATACTAGTTGTTAGGCAATAAATGCTAAGAAAAGTAGTGATATATCAAGCTGTTGCATAACAGGGTCTCCAACTGGCCGAAACAGGGCCTCGAGATCGAACTATAATGCCTAACTGAGGATGGTCGATGAAGGAATAACAGTATGGAAGGCCTCGAGGGCAATCCTTTACGATCAATAATGAGCAATAAATGAAGAACATATAAACACGATAAATGAAAGGCAATAAATTCGTAGACCAAATGTTGAGTATGTTAAGAAGGCAGAGAATATTTTTGTTGTATTCAATATTCATGTATCCCAAAAAATGACAAAGGGTCCCCTTTATATAGGAGGGGAATCCCATAGCACATGCATAATTATTACAAAGAAATACTGTTGGTACAGCTGTATAATGGTTCGGTACGGACTTGTACTATTTTACAGGCGTTGTCAGCTTTAACCACGTGCTTCTTGGGAGCTTCCCGCCTTTCCATGACGGTCTTCGATCTTTATCCTGTCTCGAGGTATATCGATCCTCGATATACTTCCTCGAGGAATGCACCTCGGGGTTGGCCTTCGGATTTTGCTCTGATACAATCGTGGCCGGTCTCGGAATACCGTAGAAGCCACAAAATCGGTCATCCCCGATTTTGACCGTATACAGATAGTCCTCGCGTTTCTTGGAATAAAAAGACAAGAAACGATTTGAATTCTCTAACTCTTCAATGCTTACATTATTACGTCAGTTATGCCATATTAAGCGATTGATTTGACAAAAGGGATGCTAAAAGGTCACGTTCGCTAGCTCTTGAAAAGTTTTTGAGTTGATTACAGTGGTTGGTTGTCTTTTGGCTTTCCTCAATGCACACGACTGGCCCCTATAAATACCCTTTCCTCCACCCCTAATTTTTCATTATATCTTCAAACCTTCAAAAGAGCTCTTCCTACTTCTTTCTTGTGTTCTTTCCCTAATTAATTTTTCTCCTTCCTTCTGAAACCTTTCAACAAGAATGGGGAAGACTTCCAAAACTGTTTCTCAAGATGATAAAGCTTCCTCATATTTACGCTCGTCCAAGGGCAAGGCAATAGTACCCTCTCATCTCGAAGAATGCATCCCAGGGCCCTGTGAAACAACCTCCGATTTCAAGGTTGACAAGCCTTCTTCGAAGCTGGGATGGCGTGAACCCATGTTCCGATATATTAGCCTGATAACATACACTGAGAGGGTGAAGGCCAACTGCCTCTGGGGAGATGCGGTGCAAGTGGAAATTCCTTCTCGGGAAGAAGACATAACGACCCATAAAGCTGGCTTCCTTAGTGTGTAAACCTACCCATTTACCTCGGTCCGGCTTAGCCATCCTTGTCGTTGATAGACCCCGTGATCTCGATTTCTGCAAGCAATATCAAGTGACACTCGGCCAAATCCATCCATCATTTTGGCGCATTGTTTATATGATTAGGAATTTTGCAAACATGGTCGAGGGAATGCCTTTTACCCTTGACCATTTGATCAGAATGTACAGTCCCCGACTCTATCGGGGCAGCCTGATTAAGCTTCAACATCGGGCCTCGAAACTTTCTTTGCTTGCACCGACGAGGTCAGAGACAGAGGGTGGATGAGCCGCTTTGTATGAGTTAGGACCTCAGATCTGATTCCTAAGGAGAAGATGTTGTTCCCTGAAGAGTGGAACATGAAACGTAAGCGAATATGTTAATTAAGTGTTTTCTCTTCCCCTTGGATCAATTTCCCCACGGACTAACTTCCTTCGATGATATAGCTGTCGTGGGGCATCCCGACATGATTAAGGACCTCTCAGGCTGGGTTAGCCAGCTAGATTCGATTTTCCCGTATGTCAAGCGCATATGGCGCGACCTGGCCAGAGCTCGATGGGAAGCTAAAAATCACGGTGAGTTCCTACTCCTGACGTACTTGAGCTCCTTAGAAGAGATATCCCCGACCGTGTCCTCATTTCTTGCGTTTATGTTTTGTTTTTGTGCAGGTCTGGGAGAGGCCTCTTTGATGAGAGAAGCACCGCCTGGGGAAGCGGATACCCCTAAACCTAGCAAAGAGAAGAAGGAAATCGCCGCCCAAGTCCTCGAATCCAAAGAAGGCTAAAATGGAAAAACTTAAGGCCGATTCAGCGGCCTTAACCCAGAGGTATCAGAGAGCCCCTGAGCTGGAGGCGAAGAGAAAAATGAATCCCTGGTAGCACCAGTTAGAAGAGGGAGCATGACTGTTCTGCATCTTTCTGAGTCGATGGCTGCTGAACCAGAATTTATTGTTGTTGTTGTCCCTCCTCGGGCCGAAGAGGCCCTCAAGGGTGAATCGGATAATGTCCCCGAGCCGGTTGACGGCCAAAATATTCCCCGAGCTGGGGGACACTCGGTAGACGAGCTGGAGGAGCCTAGTTATGAAGCTCTCCAGAAGCAAGGGAAGGCCCTGATAGATCCAGCCGGGGTTATTGAAGTGTGTGACTCCCCACGGGGCCCGACATTATCTCCGAGGGAGATACGGGATGCCCGAAATATATAGTCTGACCATGTGGGGGCGTCCATCGGGGATAAGGATGTGTGTGAAGGACTCTTCACTAGGGTCGAGGAAAACCCCGAGCTCAACGCCTTACTTATTTTCGATGAAGTCGAGAGGCTCTGCAAACAGGTAATCTTTAGTAAATTATGTTCAGGGCTCTAATCCTCATCTTTCTAATTTTATTTATTTTGTGCTTTCAGGCCATTGTGCTTTTCGATCAGGCCTTTGCTAAGTCTCAAGCCAAGTCGACCCACTACGAGGAAGAGTGCAGGAAACTCTCTGCGGAGGCTGATGAGCTTAGAGCTCTTTTTACCAAGAAGGAGGAATAAATCCATGACCTTCGGGCTCGTTTGGAGGCGGTGTCTCTAGAGCGAATTGATCTTGCTGAGTAGGTAATACAACCTTCATTTTTTCTTACTTACACGCCTGACCGACTTTAGCATTTAACACCTTTGGGTTGATCTTTGCAGCTTGAGAAGAAAAATGTCCTGACGAGGGGGGAGCTCCGAGCCAGGGATACCGAGATTCTCGAATTCAAGCAGCATGTGAACGAGATGGTGTCCGAGAGGGACGCCCTCCAGGGGAGGTTGGCCTCGGTTTAGCATCATCTTCAGGATGCAAAGTCAGAGAGTAGTAAATACAAGGATCTCCACGTTGAATCGGTTGTCGCACTGTTCGTAGCCAGGGATGAAGCCGATGCGCTCATATCCTCGTACAAAGAGGATGATGTTGCTGAAAATGCACAAGCCAGGAAGGTGTCTGAGGAGGCAGAGCTAAAATGACTCGGGCCCTAGAGCATGCCCTGTTAAGGTCTTGGAGGCAGATTCTCAAGGATATACATGCAGGGGCGTGGATCTGTCTGCTAAGATCGAGAGGGTGAAGACCCTAGAGGAGTAATCAGCATCCATGTTTACTTCTGATGGTGACTCGAGCAGTGGCTCAGAAGATGATGAAGACGAAGGCGAAGTCCCCGAGGGGCAAGAGGCCGTTGAAGACCCGGAGGCCGAGGGCCGAGCCGTTGAAGGAACAACCTTCGAGGGAGCCATTGGAGGCACAACCCCGGTGGTAGATTAGGTTTTTATTCGTTCTCTTTTATGTGTAAGGGCTCCAGGCATGAGCCTTGTAACTACACCTCTGTGAACCTTTACTATATATATAAAGGCCTTCGTTCTTCGTCATTTCTTGTCTTTTCTTTGCTTTTTTGGAATAGACTGTGATGCTTGTTGATAATTGGTCCGAAATTTTGGACTTTAAATTAAACCCTTAGGTTTTTGCTCTTGATGAGCAATCAGTTATGGTTGCTATTTGACCATTTGGGGCTCAGTCCACGAGTCAAGTTTTGACTTGAGCTCATCGACCCTTAGGTTTTTGAATCGGCCTCGAGGCCCTTTAGGCTGGCCCTTGAGATCTTACGCATTGGCCCTTAGGCTCTTTTAGATCGGCCTTGAGGCTCTTTAGGCTGGCCGTTGGGATCTTACGCATTGGCCCTTAGGCTATTTTAGATCGGCCTTGAGGCTCTTTTAGGCTGGCCCTTGGGCTCTTACGCATCGTCCCTTAGGCTCTTTTAGATCGGCCCTTAGGCTCTTTAGATCGGCCCTGAGGCTCTTTAGGCTAGCCTTTGGGCTCTTACGCATTGGCCCTTAGGCTCTTTTAGATCGTTCCTGAGGCTCTTTAGGCTGGCCCTTGGGCTTTTACGCATTGGCCCTTAGGCTCTTTTTATGTCGGGTCGATGCTACCTTTAGTGTGACTATATTTTTCCCTCGTTAAATACTTTCTTGAATTTATGGTGTTCGTCTGACTCTTCGACAGCTCGACAAAACCTCGATTCTTAGTCGATATGTGACGACAAACGAGCACCTCGGGAGGTTCACTCGAAGGCTGAATTTTCTAAGGCTTTTTCTTGAAGGTTGATTGTTTCGAAGCTCTTTCATAGTTTGGAGCTGATATGATCAAAGCTCTTTTGTTTATGCCGAGGGTATCCTGATTAACCGGCTCTTTTCGAAGTATTTGAAGGCCTGTAGTTTTATGGAGGCAGTCGGACGTCTTTGAGCCGCGCTAATTTGGCTGGAGCCTTTTGATATGACCGTAATCTTTATGTTTGACTGTAGCCTTTCAGTCCCCGAGTGAGGTAGTATCGGCGTCTATATCGAGGGTATGCCTTTTTAGGGGTCTTACAAGTTCGAATATACAACCTTGACTTTAATATCGGGATTATGCCTTTTTAAGGTCTTACAAATTTGGGCATGCCTTGTTAAGGTCTTACAGATTTGGTGTTGCCTCATTAAGGGCTTATGAATTTGATGTTGCCTCATGGAGGGCTTACGAACTTGAGGTTTCCTCATGGAGGGCTTACGAGCTCGAGGTTGGATGGCTCGGTGAGCTGTCTATTGATGGCAGTCCTCGAGTGCTCGGGAGTTTTCAGCCCTGGAGCCGTTTCTTATGAAAATAGCAAACTTCTTTGCAGCATAAAGTGTTTTGATGATAATATATACTCCTTCGATTACTTGGTACAAGCATACATGTTTTCACCATGGAGGGTTTGATTATTCTACGTGGACACGGTTCATTCGACCGTTTGGTCCGATACATCATTCTCATGTCGAGATCCTCTTTGGAATATTTCAACTTCTTCGAGGAGGTGATCTTCCGGGGGATGCCCCCCAGTATTTGAGGTTGATTGAAGAGAAACCTCGAATACTTGATGAGTTCTTCTTAGGTAGCATATGGATGTTGCCTCGTTAAAAACCTTGCCGGTAAAACCCTATCAGGATAAAACCCGATCAAAGGAAAAGAGTGCAACGCATGCTTTAAAGCCCAAGGTCTTTGAGTCGAAGGACGTTTCAGTGTCTTACATTGGACACCTGTAAAAAATTAGTGTGAAGCACAAAAATGAAAAGGGAGAAGGTTATACCTTAGCAATAATATCGTTTGAGCATTGATATGTTCCAATTGCTTGGAAGTTGCTCGCCTTCCATGATGCCGAGTTTGTAGAACCCTTTGGCAATTATTCCGAGGACACGGTATGGTCCTTCGCAGCCTGGGCCTATCTTCCCTTCATTTGGGTTTCGAGTGACCTTCCTTAGGACTAAGTCCTCGACCCCGAAATGTCGGAGGTTTGTTCTCCTGCTATAATATCTTTCGATCCTTTGTTTTTAGGCGACCATTCGAACTAGTGAAGCCTCTCGCTTTTCATCTTATAGTTCAAGGGTTGTAGTCATGGCCTCATTGTTTAAGTCATCGGTGGCATGTCGGAATCTGACGCTTGGCTCTCCGACCTCGATCGATATCAAAGCCTCGAACCCATATACCAAAGAGAAAGGCGTCTCTCCTATGCTCGACTTTGAAGTTGTTCGATATGCCCATAGCACCTCAGGCAACATTTCTCTCCACCTTCCTTTCGCATTTTCTAATTTCTTGTTCAAGTTTTGAATGATGATTTTGTTTGTGGATTTGGACTGACCATTTGCACATGGGTGGTAGGGTGTTGATGGGATCCTTTTGATTTTATGATCCTCGAGGAATTTCGTCACTTTTCTTTCGATGAACTGCTTCCTGTTATCACATGTTATCTCGGAGGGGATCCCGAATCGACATATGATATGATCCCAGATGAAGTCAATGACTTATTTTTCTCTTATCTTCTCGAAGGCCTGTGCTTCCACCCATTTTGAGAAGTAGTCAGTCATAAATAGAATAAATCTAGCTTTACCTGGTGCCGTTGGTAGGGGACCGACGATGTCCATTCCTCATTTCATGAACGGCCATGGAGATAAGACTGAATATAGCTATTCACCGGGTTAGTGAATCATTGGTGCAAATCTTTGGCACTTGTCGCATTTTCGGACAAATTCTTTAGTGTCCTTCTTCATGCTGTCCCAATAGTAACCTGCTCTAATCACCTTTCGAATTAAGGAATCGGCACTAGAATGATTTCCTCAGGTGCCCTTGTGGATTTCTCGGAGCACATAATCAGTGTCCCCCGGTCCCAAGCATACTGCCAAGGGCCCATCGAAGGCCCTTCTGTAAAGAGTTCCATTTTCATCGAGTGAAAATCGAGCTGCTTTGGTGCGCAGGGCCCTCGACTCCTTTGGGTCCGTGGGTAGCTTCCCACTTCCCAAATAATTGGTGTACTTATTTCTCCAATCCCATGTCAGGCTGGTGGAGTTGATCTCGTCATGTCCTTCTTCGATCACCGACTTGGATAGCTGTACAACAGCCCCGAGGAGTATGTCATCTTCTTCGACGGATGATCCCAGGTTTGCGAGTGTGTCAGCCTCGCTATTTTTTCTCGAGGTATGTGGACCAGAGTCCATTCTTTGAAGCGATGCAATGTGACTTGAAGTTTATCTAAGTATCTCTGCATCCGGTCTTCTCAAACCTCGAAGCTCCCATTTACTTGGTTTACTACCAGAAAGGAATCACATTTTGCTTCGATGACTTCTGCTCCTAGGTCCTTGACCAACTCGAGACCTGCAATCACAGCCTCATACTCGACTTCGTTTTTAGTCAACTTTGCAGTTTTTCTAAATTTTCTAATCATACCGCCCGTAGGTGGTTTCAGAATTATGCTAAGCTCGGACCCTTTCACGTTTGAGGCACCGTCGGTGAATACGGTCCATACCCCTGACGATGTGCCCGTTTTTAGTAAGAGTTCTTTCTCTACCTCGGGCACAAGGGCGGGCGCAAAGTCGGCCACGAAATCCGCCAAAATTTGGGACTTGATAGTTGTTCAAGGTTGATATTCGATATCATACTCCCGAGTTCAATGGCCCACTTGGTCAATCGGCCCGATAACTCGGGTCTATGCAATATGCTTCGAAGAGGATACATTGTTAAAACACAAATATGATGACATTTAAAATAAGGCTTTAATTATCGAGATGCACTTATTAATGCAAGAGCTAATTTTTCTAAGTGCGGATACCTGGTTTCGGCATTTCCCAAAGTCCGACTTACATAGTAGATCGGGAATTGCGTACCTTGTTCTTCTCAAACCGGCACACCACTTGCCGCTACCTCGGATACGGCCAGATATAAGTACAAAATTTCATCCTCATTCGGGGTACGGAGTAAAGGTGGGCTTGATAGATATCGTTTCGGTTCCTATAAGGCATGTTGGCATTCCGGAATCCATCAAAGCTGTTTTTCTTTTTGAGCAAGGAGAAGACATGATGACTACTGTATGATGACCTCGATATGAATCGGCCCAAGACCGCTATCTGTTCGGTCAGCCGTTGTACGGCATTCACATTATTTACAACCGTGATTTCTTCGATGGCCTTGATTTTATCGGGGTTGATCTCGATCCCCCTGTTTGACACCATGAAGCCTAAGAATTTTCCCGAGCCTACTCCGAAGGCACATTTCTTGGGATTGAGATTTATGTTGTAGCTTCTGAGGATATCGAATGGTTCCTGCAAATGAATCAAATGGTCCTCTGCGCGCAGGGACTTAACTAGCATATCATCAATGTGAACTTCCATGGATTTTCCTATTTGATGTTCGAACATCTTATTAACTAGGCGTTGGTACGTGGCTCCTACATTTTTTAGCCCGAAGGGCATCACACTATAACGGTATGTACCACTTCATGATGAACGAAGTCTTTTCCCTATCCTCGGGATTCATTTGAATTTGATTGTACCAGAGTAGGCGTCGAGAAAAGCTAGGATCTCGTGGCCAGCTGTGGCATCAATCAAACTATCGATGTTGGGCAACGAGAATGAATCTTTAGGACATTATTTATTTAAGTCTTTATAATCTACGCACATTCTTAATTTATTCCCCTTTTTGGGGACTACCACTACATTGGCCAACCATTCGGGATATTTTACTTCCCAATGGACCCTATCTTGAGGAGTTTTGTTACTTCGTCCTTGATGAATGCATGTTTTACCTCAGACTAAGGTCTTCTTTTTTGCTTTACCGGTTTAAACCTGGGATCGAAGCTTAGTCGATGGGTGGTTATTTTCGGAGGATCCCTGTCATGTCTAGATGGGATCAAGCAAAGAAATCGATATTGTTAATTAGGAATTGAATGAGTTTTTTCCTAAGTTCGGAGGTTAACCCCGTTCTCAGGTATACAGATGTTTGATCAAAATAGCCTGCTTGATAAGAGGCTAGAATTCATGGTTTAATATGTTATATGCCTTACATTTTATGTGCGTTAATGATAAAAACACACTTTTTATGTGCTTAATGGAGTTTATTTCATATGTAGGTGAAGTGGAGATGGAAACGGATCTAAAGGGATGCAAATACGTCGAAAATACGCTTAAGGGTCGAAGAGGAAACACCCGGGCGATAGCCGAGCGTTTGGCCCCTAAATCCAGGCAGCCCCTGGCGTTAGGGGGGCGTTAGAGCCCAAACGCCAGGCCTGCCCTGGCCTTAAGGGGGCGTTTGAGCCCAAATGCCTGGGGTCCCAAGTTTGGTCAATTCCGAGTTTTGACGAGTTTAAGTGTTTCCCGATTGGAATAGAAGTCTCCTACACGTTTAGGGTTTGTCCTAAACATATAAATAGACGCCAAAAACACAACTTAGAGAGGATTCGAAGAGACGGACGGCAAGACATCAATTTGTACAGATTTTCTTCATTACTTTGTAGTTTCATTATGCAAGTTATTTTAGAGTTGATTCTTTTGAACATGTTTAGCTAACTTCTTTAATCTAGGGTTTTGGTAGAACCCGTTG
>ML437965.1:337383-348844 GCA_005239525.1 Nicotiana knightiana
TGATAGATCTGATTCTGAGTGAGTTATGTGCCATGTGTGTGTGAAATTTGTATATTATTCTGTGCATTGCATTTGATGTCTAGAACTTGCCCCGTGTGTGTGCAAAGCGAAATAGAAGTTTTGTTCAGTCTTGGAAGTGATATAGGCATTTCTTTGTTGAGCCAGCTATATATATTTTACCCACCTAATTGTTATGTATCGTAGTTAACCCCTTTGAGCCTATAATCCTTTTTCTTTGGCAACCACATTACAAGCCATACCCCTTTGTTTGAATCGATCATATATTTGAACCTTGTCACCTCTCGTAAGCACTGAAAATGTGATGAAATATGGAAAAGTTAAAGTGTGGGGTGGTAGGTTGGTTTTTGAGGGGAATAATTGAAATAAGGAGAAAGGTGCACTGTTTGTAAAAGTAGACTTGTGAAAATAAAAGAGAAAAAGAAGAAAAAATAAATAAATAAATAGTATAAACAGTTGTATTGTTGTGAAAGAAAAATATATGTGGTGACTCTTAACATAATTGTGCTTAAAGAAGTATGGGGTAATAACATCAATGTGGAGGTAGAGTTTGGCTTATTATAAGTTTGAGGTTGAATGCGAAAGTATATGTATTAATGTGCTTAGGGAGGTGTAGTCACTCTTATATCCAAATGTATCCTACCCGTCCCGCAGCCTACATTACAGCCGAATAAAGTCCTACTTGATCCTAGACTCAATGAGCTCGATTAGTAGAGTATTACACTACGGGCAAGCCTATGGTGCATCTTTTGGGGCATATGAATATTATTTCTGAGAGCGAGTGAATTCTTTCTATCTTGAGTTCCTAAGTGTTCTTAATTTTATTGTGTGAGGAACTAGCTCTTTGATTTGGTGAGGGCACATGATTCATGAAGTAAAGGTAATGTTCTTGACCTCTAAGTTATAGTAGTGAGTGGATTGTGAATAAAACATGGTATTTGTGAGTCGATTATTGAGGCAAGGATGTCACACCTCTGTGATTGAAATGTTTTAAAAATTCTTGGTATAACTTGTTAAGGGATTTGCTTAATAAGTTGTGTACATAGTGTAGTTTGCTTGCTCGAGGACGAGCAAATGTTTAAGTGTGGGGTATTGATGCGAGGCTAGAATTCATGGTTTAATATGTTATATGCCTTACATTTTATGTATGTTAATGATAAAAACACACTTTTTATGTGCTTAATGGAGTTTATTTCATGTGTAGGTGAAGTGGATATGGAAACGGAGCTAAAGGGATGCAAATACATCGAAAATATACTTAAGGGTCGAAGAGGAAACACTCGGGCGATAGCCGGCCGTTTGGCCCCTAAAGCCAGGCAGCCCCTGGCATTAGGGGGGCGTTTGGCCCCTACAGGCAGCCCCTGGCGTTAGGGGGGCGTTAGAGCCCAAACGCCAGGCCTGCCCTGGCCTTAAGGGGGCGTTTGAGCCCAAACGCCCGGGGTCCCAAGTTCGGTCAATTCCGAGTTTTGACGAGTTTAAGTGTTTCCCGGTTGGATAGAAGTCTCCTACACGTTTAGGGTTTGTCCTAAACATATAAATCGACCCCAAAAACACAACTTAGAGAGGATTCGAAGAGACGGACGGCAAGACATCAATTTGTAGAGATTTTCTTCATTACTTTGTAGTTTCATTATGCAAGTTATTTTAGAGTTGATTCTTTTGAACATGTTTAGCTAACTTCTTTAATCTAGGGCTTTTGTAGAACCCGTTGGAGGATGAACTTATTGTGTTATTAATAGAGTTCTGATGGGTTGATTAATCTCTATTTGTTCAACTACATTCTTGTTGTAGTTAATTGAATGGACATCAATTAGTTGTGCCTATTTATTATGTATTAGGTAGTTGTTTGAACAACATCACTCCCGGAGTATAGATGAAAGTCATAACCGAGGGTTTAGAGGTTGGATTAGAGATAACGATACATCGGGTGCAATCTATAAAGTGAACTGTAGTGCAATCTAGCTAGCGTAACTCGAGAGAGTGCGTCTAGTAAATTATCATAATTACTTGAGAGAGATTTATGGTAGATAGAGTGTTCATGATTGATAGAAACAACTAATCAAGCTATATGAATTATCCGAGAAGTAGATTCACCGACGGGGGAAACCATAACCTTAGATCTTTATTACACTTGTTTACACCTTAGTGTAGTTAATATTTAGTTTTAATATTTAGTGTTAGTAATTTAAATAACATCAAGTGACAGTTGAGTATTCTAACAGCTTGCTTGATACGTAAATTCCCTGTGGGATCGACTCTGGGCATTATACCCCGGATTATATTTGCAACGCCCGCTTAGTCTCTTATAAGACATAGTTGAGCATGATCACTTCTCCAACTCTTCAATCATTGATTTTGTTGCATCCGATTCTTCGGGGGCAATGAAGGTTCGAGGGGTAAGGAAGTCTTCTTCATCATCCTCGGGGGCCTATTTTTCCTCTGTCTCCTTCGAAGTGGAGGGTATGGATGTTGGTGCCACGTCGTGCACCGTGAACATCTCCCTTGCTGAATGTTGCTCTCCATATACTATTTTTACACCGTCTTTTATTGGGAACTTCATCATCTGGTGAAGAGTTGACGGTACTACCCTCATGTTGTGTATCCACGGCCTTCCAAGTAAAGCATTGTATCTCATGTCGCCTTCGATGACATGAAACTTGGTGTTTTGATTATACCGGACACGTTGACCGGGAGGATGATTTCCCCCTTCGTTGTCTCGCTCGCCATGTTGAATCCATTGAGGATTCGAGAGGCGGGTACAATTTGATCGAGCAGTCCGAGCTGCTCCACCACCTTCGACCTGATTATGTTGGCCGAGCTATCTAGATCCACAAGCACACGTTTAATTTGAATTTTATTCAAAAGAAAGGAAATTACTTGTGCATCATTATGTGGGTGAGACAAGGTCTCGAAGTCTTCTTTACTGAATGCAAGAATATCCTCGGGCATATAGCTCCGAGTTTTCTTTTTTGTTGCGTTGGATACTTTTGTCCGTTTGATCAAGGATCCTTGAGGGACGTCGGTTCCTCCAATGATCATGTGAATGATGTGTTGAGGTTATTTTGGTTCGTTCCTCCTGTTCACCTCTCTTTCTCGAAAGTGGCTCTTGGCTCGATTGCTGAGGAATTCTCGAAGATGCCCTTCGCCGATTAGCCAAGCCACTTCCTCTTGAAGCTGCATACAATCCTCGGTCATGTGACCGTGGATGTCGTGATATCCGTATATTAAGTTGGGGTCTCTTCGGGAAGGATCTGACTACGCGGGTTTCGGCCACCTGGTATCTCTGATCTTTCCCATGGCTGATACGATGTTCGAGACATCGACGTTGAAGTTGTATTCTGACAATCGGGGTGCCTCCATCGGTCTTGAATGCCTATCAAACCTTGTTTTGCTAATAAGTCCACGGGAATTCTGGCCCCGAATTATCCTCAGGTCATTTCGAGGCATATCTCGTCTTGGAGTATCTCTTCGGCCTTTGGCATATGGTTGATATCTTAATTTGCTCGATCTCGGCTCCCTTTATATAGACTTTGATTCCTTAACTATGAGCCTGTTGGGATATACTGAGCCCGAGGGGGCTCCCAATTGGTCGTCCTCGACCCTGATCTTTGACTGATATCGGTTGTGCACATCCATCAAGTTACGGCGGGATATTCAACCAAGTTCTGCTTTAGCTGCTTCGAAGCTATCAATCTTCGTCCGTTCAAGCCTTGAGTGAAGGCCTGCACTGCCCAGTCATCAGAGACTGGTGGTAATTCCATTCTCTCCATTTGAAAGCGAGATACAAATTCCCTTAGCATCTCGTTTTCTCCCTATTTGATTTTGAAGACAACCGACTTCCTTGTAGCGACTTTGATGGCGCCGGCATGCGCCTTTATAAAATAGTCTACCAACATGGCAAACGAATCTATTGAATTCGGGGGTAGGTTATGATACCACATCATGGCCACCTTTGAAAGCGGTTCTCCAATTTTTTTAAACAGGACGGACTCGATCTCGTTATCTTTTAAGTCGTTCCCTTTCACAGCACAAGTATAGGCAGTAATATGCTCATTGGGGTCCGAGGTCCCATTATACTTGGGGAGATCAGGCATCCTGAACTTCTTCATGATGGGCTTCGGAGCCGTGCTTGATGGGAATGGATTTTGCATGAACTTCTATGAATCTACCCCTCAAAATCGGGGTCGCGCTCGGGATCTGATCGACCCTCGAGTTATAGGTCTCCACCTTTTTGTCGTTAGCTTCTATCTTCTTTTTTCCTGATTCAATTCTCTTTTTGAGGTCTTCGAGCATCTTCATGATAGCGGGGTCGGCTACTGATTTGTTATTGCTTGACCTCTCCGGTGCCTGATCGACTCGAGGAGTCGTTTCCGGTGGTGCTGTGCTTGAAGTTTTTTGATGGCTTTGTAGCTGAGCAATAGCCACTTGTTGTGCCTGTAACATTTCAAAAATGACATGAAGGCTAACTTCTCTTTCCTCCAGAGCTGGAGTTTCTGTGCTCCATGTTGGTTTTCCCGGCACACACTTCCATCAATATGAGAACTTATATCGACATGTTGGGCGTCGGGTGAGCCCACATCCACGAGGATTGGTGTTGGTGCCACCCCAGGGTTTTGCAGTGGTACACTGGTTCCTGAAACAGCTACATCGTTCTCTCCATGATCTTCAGGACCGTTGTTTTCGTTAACATTCACTGAGTTAGACATTTTTTGACCTAAAATGAAAGATTCTTGGACAAGAAAAAGTGTGAAGAATAACCTGTGTTTTTAGGGAACCTGCACTAAAACAATCACTATTATTTTTAGCCCCACGGTGGGCGCCAAACTGTTTACCTTGAAAATGGTAATGACAATTATATTTGATTTTGTGGTTCTAAAAATATGTGATTTATTTTTATACTAGTTGTTAGGCAATAGATGCTAAGTGTGAGCTAGGAAAATAAGATAAGAGTAAAGAAAAGTAGTGATATGCAAATCAAATTGTTGTAGAACAGGGTCTCAAGCTGGCCGAAATAGGGCCTCGAGATCGAACTATAATGCCTAACAGAGGATGGTCGGTGAAGGAATAACAGTACGGAAGGCCTCGAGGGCAACCATTTACGATCAATAATGAGCAATAAATGAAGAACAATTTAATAAACACGATAAATGAAAGGCAATAAATTCGTAGAACAAATGTTGAGTATGTTTAGAAGGTAGAGAATGTTCTTGTTGTATTCAATAGTCATGCATCCCAAAAAATGACAAAGCGTCCCCTTTATATAGGAGGGGAAATACCAACATAGTACATGCATAATTATTACAAAGAAATACTGTTGGTACAGCTGTATAATGGTCTGGTACGGACGTGTACTATTTTACAGGCGTTGTCAGCTTTAACCACGTGCTTCTTGGGAGCTTCCCGCCTTTCCATGACGGTCTTCGATCTTTATCCTGTCTCAAGGTATATCAATCCTCGATATACTTCCTCGAGGAATGCACCTCGGATTGGCCTTCGGATTTTGCTCCGATACAATCGTGGTCGGGCTCGGAATGCCGTAGAAGCCCCAAAATTGGTCATCTCCGATTTTGACCATATACAAGTGTGCGACTCTTTCAAAATATTTTTCAAGTGGAGTATGGGATACAAATTTATTAGTTGTGTAGTTTTTTCTTCTTCTTCTAATATTTTCCACCAACATGGTGGAAGGTGATGGTACCGAGGGAGTAATTTGTGTGATGATCATGCATTCTTGAATTAATACCATGCTAAGCAAATGAACCTTAGGACTTACTATTTAGTTTACAAGTGCAAACCACATATTTAAGATTGCAATTAAATGATTAGAGTTCATGATTCAACTTTTCATTTTGTAAGTCGAGAATTCGATTAGTTTGTTATCTCGTTTTATGGTAATATTAAACTTGTCCAGACTAACTTAAAGATTAAGTTAAGCACAACAAAATTTCTTAGTTTTCTAATTATGTGTAAAAAAAGAATAAAATGAACATTCCAACTACATAAGGTTCAATGGTGATGAAAAATGTTCTTGAAGGATCATGGACTTGCTCATGAATCTAGTTGTTTATATGGAAGAGATCAAGGAGTTGATGACTAGATGTAACATCCATATTTCACACACACTTAGGGAATGAAATAAATTGGCGGATCACTTAGCAAACTATGCATTGAATGTAGGATCTATAGTGTGTCATGAATTCATGGAACTGGATGTTATAGGAAGGAGGATTGTGAATAATGATAAGTTTCAATGCCCATATTTGAGGATCAAAGCTACAAGGAGATAGCAAAGAAGGGGAACAAGATACCAAGGGAAAGCTGGAGTAAGGGGATTACACTGGATCATCATGTTCAAATCCTTATGGAGAAGAACATGGTGATTTTTGTTTATACTAACCTTGTTTTCTTTTTTGCAGGAAAAGTTACTGTGTCCATGCCTTGCCATGTACTACGAATTCAATGGGGGTGGTATTAGCACCAAGTGCTCATTCCCTTGAAGGAAGAGTTGTGGTAAGCACAAGCATGGAGTTGATGGAGCTACATTTGTTAAGGATAGCTGTTGATACTGCACGCAAGAGAAGAATACAAATCAGAAGTTCCACATCAACAAACATGAGAGGTATGTGGTTTTGGCATTGCATTGTGGAAGAAAAACCCAATGTTATCTATGTCTACTGTATCCCATGATGGATGCCATAATATGGTCTTTGCAAATAACTTTTGGAGGACAAAAAGAAGTCACACCAAACAGTGCACTCCCACCTTCGTGCACATGTACTGGACAATAGGTATTATGGGGGAAACAGGTGATTTTGTGTTACTCTATGACAGAGCAGGTATTGTGTTGAATTGGTGACACCAAAATAAAGGACTACCTGGGTGGGAATGGATTGACAAATACAATAACTCACACGAATAAGAGACAACGCGCCAAACATATGACAAGGCAACGTCAATTGAAATGTTAAAGAATACACCATGTTTGATTGGTTTACTAGAATACATTGCTGGGACGATACAATTGATGAACTGGTAGTGATCTCATTGGACACTCTCATGGAGATACTATACTCGAAGTTAATTATGCAAGTTGAATATGGCCATTTGTGCAACAAAAGAAGATCACACATGGGCTTCATGAACGAGAGCGTATCTTGGATATTTTTTAAAGTACTTTTTCTTATTGTACTTAGGCTACATCATGTAATATCAGTATTGAGTATCATGCTCAATTCTGATAATAAGGTCTATATAAGTGTCAAAGTTTATGTCTTTCATTTTGTAAGACCTCCTGACATTTGTTTTTCGCATTTCTAGATATATACATATAAAAACTAACCCTAGGCACTCTGCTTAGTGGATTGCTTAAGAAAAAAAACTACATAAGGCATGGACATCTTGAAACATAAGTTTGCAAATGTGGAAATGCTCGCATGTTAAACGTTCCTTGAATTACAATGTAGCATCTACGAAATTTTTACATAAAGCTAGTCTTGCACTACTAAAAATCCGGAAAAAAGCGACCACCAAAAGCGACCAAAGATGGTTGCTAAACAGTGAAAAAGTGACCAAAATGAGTCCAACAGGGCTTGGTCGCTATTTTGTTGGTCCCTTTACATTAGGGACCAAATTTGTTCGGTAATTAGCGACCAACTTTGGTCTTTAATGTAAAGGGACCAAATATTCCGGGTATAAATATAGCGACCAACTTTGGTCGCTTTAGTATTTTAATAATATAAATTTAGCGACCAAAGTTGGTCTCTATAGTTAAATTATATTTTTTTTAATTTATTATTATTCAAAATATAACGACCAACTTTGGTCTGTAAACCAAATATATATTTTTAAATCTGGAATATAGCGACCAAAGTTGGTCACTTTTTTTTAATTTTTTTAAACATAAGCGACCACAATTGGTCGCTAATTTATAGAATTTAATTTTTTTTATACATAAGCGACCAATATTGGCCGCTAATTCCCAGAATTTTTATTTTTTTGACAGAATAGAGACCAAAGTTGGTTGCTTTTTAGGAAGTCTGGGTTAATTAACGACCAACCTTGGTCACTATTTCCCAGAAAAAAATTTTTAAATAGAAAAGCGTTTAACTTTGGTCGCTTTTCTAGGTATAATTTTGGCAGAAACTGCCTGTTTTGGCAGCTACACCACCTGCCAGCATACCAAATTTCTTATTACAAGCAACAACAACAATAATACCAATAATTAAACCAACAACAACACAACAACAACAACAACAATAACACAACAACAACATTAAAACCAACAAAGTTCAATAGAACTAACACATTAAGCTAACAAAACTAAGTTAACACTTATTACAAGCCCATTCGAAAACAGGTTCTATTGTCTAGTTCAAAGTATATAAAAGTACTCAAAAACTATTTTATTCAACATCATTATCATCACCGTCTGATGAATCTTCATTATCAAGACGGTAATGAGAAGGGTCATTTTGTGGAGGACTAGAATAACGATCACGGGGAGGACGAGAGGAACTAGCACGGGGAGGACGGAAGGAACGCTCATGTTCAAGTTGAGCCTCTGGCGATGACTCACGAGACTGGGGAATCGGAAAAGCTCCAGAAGCTAGGAGAGATTTGATATGAGTTTGCATGCCATGGTACTGAGCTTGCATGCCAACGTACTGAGCATCTCTAAGCTTTTCTCTTTCCTTGGCCGCTTCTAGCTCGGATGTGAGCTTTGTCACAGTCTCCCGCATAGCGGAGAGGCTCTCCCTACGAAGTTGCTCGCCTTGCGAGGAAGTCCCTATTCCTTGCATTCCACAGTGATAGCGATGGAACTTCTTAGTAGGAAGCCCGTATACGTTCCCCCATTTTGCACCGACATCAGCCTCCATCGATATTCTTTCAGGATTCTCGTCCGATAGTTGGATTGCCTCGCCCAACTCATTAGGTGGCTGACTGCATATGAATTCCTCCATGTCAGCTGTGAAGCGATCCTATAAGAAAAAATACATTGAATTAGAATTTCAAAATTTATATAAGTGTAAATCAAAATACTTAATGAAAAGTGAAAACTTACATGTACATTCGAGGCTTGGATCTCGACCCACCTTTCTTGATCCATCTCTTTCTTCTTCTTGACAATATGAGTCTCCTTGAATAACTCATCTTGCTTCATTAGACGCCCCAACTTCTTTTCTTGAAAAATCATAAATTTTAGTTAATAAACAGAATAAATATACTTTGAAAATTAAAATAAATTAATCAATTACGTACCAATTTTCTTTTTATTGTCCCTTAGCTGATCGCACCTCCAGTGTGCAAGGAGCCTCCCTTCTCGAATGCGCAAACTTTCTTTCCTTTTTCGCTCTTCTGTAAGAAGGTTGCGGTAAGCCATTGCCTTTGAAAATCCTCCCATAAATGTTGAAGCAACCAGTCAGGCTTCTTGTTGAACTATCTAGCTTTGGAGAAACTATGTGACAACCGCTTCCGAGCTTTGAGATTAAAATTTGCAGCCACTTTCGCGCTATAGCGGTGTTCCCATACACATTTGCTCTGTATTTCAAAAGTTAAATATTATATGAAATATCATAAATATAAATAATTATACTGCTTACAAGAACATTTATACCTTAAATTCATTGAAAATTTTCTCCTTCAACGTGAATGGGAATTCACTCCAACTCGTATAGGGGGCATCATAAAGCTTTCTGGTGGCTTTGGTGATTATCCTCGTAGTAATATTACTCGGGATGAACCTGCAATTTAACAAAAAAAAATACATTAATATCTTAGTACAAACTGTACAAAATAATAAATGTAAACATAACAAATTACTCTTACCCATCACCCTCAGGGACTATGATGATCCTGCCATACTGATCATAATACACCTCCTCGTCATCATCAACATCATCGTCTGAAACTTGTATATTAGAGGCATGTGTGGAAGGTGTAGGGGGGTCAGAGTTACTATCTCGCAGGCGAAGGCCTGAAATAGATGGAGTCCCAGATGAAGATGGTTGTGAGCCCTGTGACTGCGACATAGCTGGATCGACCGCAAGCGGCTGTGACACTGATGGCTATGATACTGATGCACGTGACCCCCGTGGTTGTGACACGGATGGATGTGATCCATGTGGTCGTGAGGCAGCTGGACTGTATGACGGACGTACAGTCCTATGTCCATGTGATGAAAGACCCGGTGTCTGCACAAAGACGTAGGGCCGGTGATGTTGTGGCACCTCATAATAGCTATCAGGTGGAGGATAAGACATAGACTCAGGCATCGGCATCTCTGAAGAGGGTGGAAAAGATGGAGGATTATCTTGTACCCTCCTCTTTCCCTTCCTAGCCTTTTCTCGACCCCGAGAACCAGTAGGGTCATCGTTACCTCAACCCTTGCCTGTCATCTGCATAATATAATACATATTTAGATTGAAGCATATAAGAAACTAGCTATAAAATGATAGTTATTAAAGAAACCAACTTTTTAAAGCTCATCGATGTATTGTTCCTCGTCCGAGAATTCTTCTTCCTCACTAGTTTGAGCTTCATCAGTTGATTCTACTTCCTCATTTTCTATAATTGTTACTTCATCTATATCAACTTCTTCCAATATGTGTGCAGGATGTTCCAAATCATTTTCTAAAAGTTCGTCCACTATTTGGTGAACACTGGAGATATCGTTTTGATAAGCAACATCTAACATATTCTCGACTTCCACCCTACCTACAGGTTTAGTTTTAATTACAACCCACCAATCTGACTTATTCCGCCGCAATGGATAAGGAGCATAATACACTTGCCTAACATTATGTGCAATTATGAAAGGATCATAGCGATAATACTCCCTCATATGATTAACCTCAATTATGTTGTATTGGTTGTGTACTCTTGTACCTCTTGGTGGATGTGGGTCAAACCACTTGCATCTAAAGAGTATCAATTTCTTATATGGNTACTCTTGTACCTCTTGGTGGATGTGGGTCAAACCACTTGCATCTAAAGAGTATCAATTTCTTAAATGGCCAACCAACATATTCTAGTTCAATTATTTCTTTGAGCATACCATAATAATCAATATCTCCAACTTGGTTGCCATCACCTCCTTGAACCCACACCACGCTGTTGTCGCTATTTTTATTTTTAGAGCAATCCTCTGTATGAAAGTTATAATCATTCACAATTTACTTAGACATTGTTGTGACCTAAAGCCCAGGTCCCCAAGATATATCTTTCAAAAATTGATTTACACCATTATTTGGATCATTTACCTACATATTGTTAAAAAAATTCATAAGTTAGCGTAAATTCCAAACATTGTTTACCTACAAAGTGTTAGAATATTATAAGGATAAACTTACAAATTATTTGAACCACGTATCAAATCCGATAGATACAGCATCATGACCAAATTGACCCACGAAGTGACTGTGACACATCAAATATTTTTAGTAGT
>ML437968.1:2213-54363 GCA_005239525.1 Nicotiana knightiana
AGTAATTTAAATAACATCAGGTGAAAGCTGATTACTATTTTAACAGCGTGCTTGATACGTCAATTCCCTGTGAGATCGACTCTGGGCATAATACCCCAGGATTATATTTGCAACGCCCGCTTAGTCTTCTACAAGACATAGTTGAGCGTGATCAAGACCGAAAGGGCAGTGAAAACCAAGTAGCTGACCATCTGTCGAGGCTGCAAAATCATGACCATGTGGAGGAGGGTGGAGATATTAAAGAAGTGTTTCCCGATGAGCAACTTTTTGCTATAACCCAAGACCCCCCTCCATGGTATGCTGATTATGTGAATTATCTGGTGAGTAGGGTACTTCCTCCGAAAATTGAATCTGAGGCAAGGAAGAGGTTCTTACGTGATGTGAAGTTTTACTACTGGGATGTGCCTTATTTGTACAAAGAATGTGGTGATCAGTTAATGAGGAAATGTATTCCTGATAAAGAGGTGGAACTTGTGCTGTATGACTGTCATGCATCACCTTATGGGGGCCATCATGGTGGCGATAGAACAACGGCGAAAGTGCTACCATATGGGTTCTTTTGGCCAACACTATTCAAAGACGCCCACACGCTTTTTAAAAAGTGTGACCAATGCCAGAGAACAGGAACGATCATAAGGAAGCACGAGATTTCCTTGAATAATATCTTGGAGGTCGAGATTTTTGATGTGTGGGGGATAGATTTTATGGGTCCACTCCCATCGTCTAGGGTAAATAAGTACATTTTGCTGTCAGTTGACTACGTGTCGAAATGGGTGGAGGCAATTGCATTACCGACGAATGATGCCATGGTTGTCGCTGAGTTTGTGAAGACAAATATATTCTCGAGATTTGGTACTCCACGTGCCTTGATTAGTGATGAAGGAACCCATTTTTGCAATCGGTTGTTGAATAAACTTTTAGCTAAATATGGAGTCCGTCATCGAGTTGCAACAACATATCACCCTTAAGCAAGTGGACAAACAGAGGTATCCAACAGAGAAATAAAGCAAATATTAGAGAAAACGGTGAGTGTGAATAGGAAAGATTGGGCTGCGAAGTTAGATGATGCCTTATGGGCATATAGAACAGCTTACAAAACGCCAATTGGGGCATCACCATACAAGCTGGTCTATGGGAAGGCGTGTCACTTGCCTGTTGAGCTTGAACATAAAGCACATTGTGCCATGAAGAAGCTAAACATGAACCTTGAAGCCGCGGGTGAGAAAATATTGCTGCAGTTGGATGAATTAGATGAGTTCAGGCTGCACTCATATGAAAATGCCAAACCTTACAAGGAAAAGACCAAGAGATGGCATGACAAACATATTAAGTCGCGTCAATTTGAGCCAAGCCAATATGTATTATTATTCAATTCTAGGCTAAGATTGTTTCCTGGAAAGCTGAAATCGAGATGGTCAGGCCCGTTTGAGGTGGTGAGAGTCACTCCATATGGTGCAGTTGAGTTGCGAGCTATACATGGTGAAAGAAAATTTTTGGTGAATGGACATAGAGTCAAGCACTATTGGGGTGGTACAATAAATCGTGAAAAAACCAAAGTCGTACTTGCTGATTAGTGAGGCGAGACTCTACGTCGTGCCACAACGTTAAATCAGACGCTTGTTGGGAGGCAACCCAATTTTTAATCGCTTCCGTAGTTAACTTCTTAATTTTTTTTAGTAGAATAGCTAGATTTTGCATTTTTTTCTTCTTGTAGGCCAAGAATTTATAGATACAATGGCGTAGGACATGTAATTAAGTATTTAAAAAAGGCTAGGGGGATCAGGTGTTCTATTTAAATAAAAATAATATATAATTACCCCCAGCGCCCTGGTCAGTGCCAGGCACCGCTATGGGCGGCAGAAGCAGTAAGGATCAAACCCCCCAGCGCTGGGCGCTGGCTGGGGGAGGGGGTAAAAAAACAATTTTTTTTCTTGTTCTTTGTTTTATTTATTTTTCTAATTACCCATACCCATTAAAACCAACCCAATTACCCATCTACACTAACACTATAACCCATCTTCTACCCAAATACCCACACCTAAATAAAGAAACAAAACAAACACTCCCCTCCTTCCTCCCCTCTACCCGCGACTCCCTCTCCCCCTCACCCAATTTTTTTTCAATTTTTCTCTTGTTTTTCCTTCTTCAATCTTCAGGTATGTTTTTATTCTTCTTCTTCTCTTCTTCTTCTTCTTCTTCTTCTTCTTCTTCTTCTTCTTCTTCTTCTTTTATGTTTTTAGTGTAGTATCAATGGTAAATCCCACCCCCCATGAGCCCTAACCCCCAACTTTTCCCTTTATGAAATTGTAAGACTATTTAGGTGGTTGGCTTGGTGTCGTTGACGTTGTTGTGATTATTATATGGTTGGAGTAGTAAACTTAAAGTCCCTCTACTCTATTTAAAATTTGGATGGTCATTATCTTCCACCATTGTTGAAGTCTAGAGCTCATAATTTATGCCCACAAGGTGTTTGTGAATATGCTTAAATGAAGTTTCTAAGTACACGAGTGAAGTCTTGAGTAACCGAATGCCTTGTATTTGAACTTGGGACAAGTGTGGGGTGTGTAGGAATGTTGTTACATGTTAAAGGTTTGAGCTTGAAAGTAAAAATCATGTCTTTACACCATTTGTATTATGTATTATATATTGTTAATTTGTTGTAGAAAGTAGTGATGTAGTGTAGTTTTGTAGTGTATAAAATGGAGTGCCACATGCTATTGCCACGATTAATGTGAATTCATGTAGCCATAATCAATTATTTTTTTGAATATCTTGGGGAAGTCTTGAGTACCCATAGCTTTAGGAGGCAACACTTGCACCTTATCGCATAAAAAAATCATGAAAGAAGTGTTAATTGAACCTTTGGTTTTAAGTGTGAGGTCCTTGTAGGACTTGCACCACAACCTTAGGTACAATATTTATCAAGTCTCATGTTCTTGTGTTCATGGTGATGCAAGATACCACATGGCTCGTGATAGTGCAACCAAGGGCAAAGGCATTGGAAAATCCTCCTCTACCTCTCCGGCACCCAAGAAAAGAAAGCAAGGAGATGGCCCCTCCCGCCTAGCCAAAGGCAAGCAATTGGCCGAGAGCTCACACCTTGCACCTTTGAGACCCTGACCCCGGTTGGATTTGGTAGATGATACGGCGTTTGCATGGCACAGGGACTTTGTTCCAAATGGGCGTTATATCTCCGAGGTAGGGTAACACTAAATCCTTGGAGCGGAACTTTCCTGAGGTAGTGATCCAACTCCGTGCAAGGCACATGGAGAAGCTATTGACATGCCCTGGACCGGCAAATTTGAGTATGATCCGGGAACTTTATGCCAATTGGCACGACGGTCATGCTATTTCAAGTGTACGGGGTGTTGAGATTAAAATGCACCGGACAGACAACTGCAAATACTTGGGGGTTGAAGATGTTGACCCAACGAGGTTTAAAAATTTTGTCAAGAGCCCCAAATACAAATTGCTTCGTCACACTTTGTGTGGCATTGATTCGAATGCCAAGTGGATCAAACAACACGACACTCTTTATCTTCATATGGCCCGGTCAGATTTTAACAAGACTGCCAAGGTGTGGCAGAATTTTGTACAAGCACGCCTCATGCCTGCCGAGCATATCAGTGACTGTACTCGTGCTCGAGTGTATGTCATTTGTTTTTTGATGACAGGCCGACCCATAAATGTGGGTGAATTGATGTTGGGTGAGATGGCACGTACGAGGTTTAGGCGGTAGATCAAGCAGTTTTCTTTGGAAATTTGCTCACCAAGTATATGTTGGACCTTGGGGTGCCTGAGTACCCAGGGTATGATGAAGTGGTAGAGCCTTCACCAGAGCTAATGGAGATTACTATACTGCTGGAGCCATCATCCAAGCTCACGCTAGTTGCACGCTATGAAAGGGACGAAAGCTTCAGTAGGTACATTTATAAATCTCTGAACTTTTTGATGTGTAAAGCAGGTGCTACGGATGTGGAGCGTATGGAACTGCACAGTGAGTTATCCAGTTCTGCCAAAAAGATGTTGGGGATTGCACCTGGCAGCCCTATTCATTCTCCTGAGGACGTGAACACAGTACGCGGCTCTAACACAAAAGATGAGGGGGGTGAAGAGGTTACCGGACCCCGAGCCGTGGTTCCTCTAGGCCCTGATGATGATGAGCATGCAACTGCTGCTCTGGAGACTTCCGATTGACAGGGAGCATTTCTTTTTAGCCTACTGTGTTTTGTTGATTTTCATATGCATCGGGACTATGCATGCTTTAAGTGTGGGGAGGGAAGTATGCTACTTGTGATGTTGTTGTATAATTGTATAGTTAGAATTTTTTTTAGCATTAATTATGTTTTGTTTTAGTAGTTAGTCGCAATTTCAGTATTTTTCGTTTTAGTTAGTTCAAAAAAAAAAAAAAAACGAATTTAAAAAAAAAAAAGTATAGAAAAAACTCGGACTTTTCCCGACGATGGATCTGTTGGACAATTTTCTTGAGGGAGAAAGTCCTATTTAAAACACCAAAAAGATTTTTATTTTTCTCTTAGGATAGGTAGGTAGTATCCCTTGGTTTTTCTTTGGGCACCGGTTCTTTTCCAAGGGTGTAGCTCGAACCGGGCACTTAAATTTTTTTCTTTTTTTTGAGTAGTTAGGAAGAAACTGAGTAAATTTGAGATACCCATTGATATTTTTGGTGCCGGCATATTAGGTTATGACATACATTCTGCTTTCCCTTATATTTGGTTTGACATGTGATGCCTGAGTAAAAATAAATAGCCTATTTTGTGACGCCTTAGCTCAGTTGNCAACTGTTGTGATTGAGTCATGTGCAATGTGTGAGTGAGATTTAGTGATTTTTCTATGCTATCCTGTGTAGTCTAGAACTTGCCCCGTGTGTTAATGAAGCGAAATTGTAGGTTATGCTAGTCTAGGGGATGAAGTAGACATTTTTCTTGTTTGATCGTGGATGTGCTTGTCGCACTAAAATAAAAATTTTCCATTGTTAGCCCCTTTGAGCCTTTTGACCTTTTCTTTGGTACCCACATTACAAGCCGTACCCCTATTTTGTTCTTAAATTGAGATTTTTGCACCTTTTCCTCCTAAGGCACTTAGTCGTTAAAAGAAGTAAGGTGAGACAATGAGAATTAGTTTTTGAGTGGAGCCATGGAAAGGCCTGTTAGTGCACTAAAAATTGTATTCAAAAGTCAGTCATTGGCCATTGAATTTTCATGTATGGAGTGTGAGGAAAGAAAGAAAAATAATTGTACAAAAAGATACACACCTCCAAGTTTCTATTGATGTGTGCCAGTGNGGATTTGGCTAACTTGAATTAGTGGAGATTTACACTAAGGGCAAGCTTATGGTACGACCACGTGATGCATATGAATTCTTTGTGAGAGTGAGTGAATTTTTGTTCAATTGTGTGATGTCCTAAATTATGTTCAAAATCATATTTGAATGTGGGGACTAGTTATATTCACTGTTTTGTTTGTTGGTGAGGGAACATGATCTCATGAACGATTGGCAATGCTGTAAACTTTCTTGTTGGGTAGGTGCGTGAATTGAGAGGGCTTAGTGGTTGCAAGTTGACTCTTGAGGTTGGGTGGTTGCAAATAGGTTGGTGGTATGATTGATAGAATTGTTATACTTGGGCATGTTTAAAGAAGGGGAAGAATGTGAAATTTTGTATGTTCATACTTAATTGCCAGTATCAATCATAGTCAAGGGGTAATGTGTGTGATTGAAAAGTAAAATACTCCTTGATAATGAACCTTGTACGTGTTGAAGGGTAGTAGATTGTCCCATTGCTCGAGGACGACCAAGAGTCTAAGTGTGGGGTGTTGATGTTTAACTTAAAGTGTATATATTTCTATGTATATCGCCTCATATTTTACTTTTGTTTCGTGAGTATTAGATGTTAAATGTGATGATTTATATTAATTTGAAGTGGTTTTATGTGTAGGAATGATTCGGGATCAATTGGGGGTGAAACGCGCGAAATTAGAGCCAAAACGTAAAAACCGGACAAAAAACGATTTTGGGCGCCACAGGCAGGGCTGGGCGCCACCTGTGCTGCTGGAGACAGAAAGTTTAATGTGGGCAGCGTCCTGGTGGGCGCCCAGCGCTAGCCAGGGCGCCGATGACGTGATTTTTTCTATTTTGCCCGGGACACGGTTATTTCGGCCCTAACCCTACCCAACACGTATAAAAGAAAGTCTAAGCTTATTTTTGGGGGATTGACGCCACTTGGAGAAAATATACACACGGAATTGCTAGGGAGCGAAGGATTCTCAGTTTTCTTCATCTTTTTCCAGTATTTACAATTAATTAAACACTTATGCAATTGTTTGATTTAAGCATGAGTGGATAAACACCCATTGTTCTGGGGTTGTGGTTTAGCCATGAATATTGTTATTCGACATTAGCTTAACCTTGATTATAGTTCACTCAATATATGGTTGTTTCTTCAATTCTGTGTTTAATTGCTTAATTTTCTGGCCGACATTTAGGTTCTATATACTATCTATGTTATGCTTTGGAAAGCCGTATATAGATTAGAGAAGAATTGAAGAGAGCGCGATCTTAACCCTTCAGGGGAGCGAATTTGTGATTAGGATAGGAATATACCTAGTCACTGTGCTTAATTAAATATTGTAATCTTAGTGCGTTCTAATAGATTAATTTCATATGAATATAGGCGTTAATGTATTGAGAATAGGCGAGTAGTCTTCGGGAGAAGGCTATGAGAGCATTTATCAATTAATTAGCAACCATGAGTGAATTATCTGAAAGGGAGAGTTAATTAGAACACAATACGAATGGTGAATCGATCACAACCCTGAAATATTTCTCTATTGAATACACAACAACCAACTTGTTACTTGATAATTAGTTATTTTTTTTAGAATCGTAGTATAAAATAGTTAAATTCCTGGAATTTTATTTTGGCTTGATTAAATAATAATTACAGTGATTAGTAAGTAGTTTACACAAGTCTCTGTGAGTTCGACACTCGATTTATCATTATATTACTTGTACGACCACGTATACTTGCGTGTGCGTTTGGGACCAACACTCAGCCAACAACAACAACAATAACAACAACCCAGTATAATCCTACTAGTAGGGTCTGAGGAGGATAAAATGTACGCAGACTTTATCCCTACTCCGAAAGGATAGAGAGAATTTTTTCAGAAAACCCTCGGTTGAGAGACAATAGATCTGTAGCCACAACAGAAATCAGAAACATAATATCAACATCGTAAAATGTAACAAATAAATGAAAAGGCAGGTGAAAGACAGCTAATAAAACAAAACAAAAAATTTAAAGTTGTTATACATTTCCTGTCAATCTGGGATAAGCTTATCTTTTTAACATTTTTAATATGTGCAATTGGATACTAGATATTTTTATGGTGCAAATAGTTGCTACACCTTTGAATATCTTCTCAATGATTCCTTCTGTACAAAATATGGTTGTATTTGGTTGTTAGTGAAAACTATTTTAAAAAAAGATAGTATAAATTACAAATTAATATAATATTATTAAGTTGAAGAGTGTTTTGGTGAAATACTTAGTAATAAATATTAGTAATAATGTCTAAGCAAGTAATATAAAATTAAAAGTTAAGATGGTTGCACAAAAAATACTTTTTTTCCCCATAAACGAGGAGAGTCTTTACCCTTTTTGATGAAAAATGTTTTCCGGTAATCATACGCCTGAAAATAACTCTCTCATAAAAGTTATTCTCGTCGGAAAATAACTTCTATTATAAAAGGCACACTTTAAGCTCATTTACGAATGTGGCACACCCATTTAGAAGATTATTTAATAGACTTAATTATAAGGGTTATTAGATTAAATCTGTAAATCACCCTTTATATCTCCTCTAGTTACTATTTATCTCTTTTCAGTATATTTTAGATTATTTTATTGGATTAAGAGTAGAATTAAAAAATAATAATTAATGCTTTCTTATTTCCTAACACAACACTATTTGGGCCAAATTGATTTGACTAACTTACAATTATTTTGGACCGGAAAAGACTAAAGAGTACTGTTTTTATTTATACTAGTTCTCAAATACGTGCGTTCACGTGTGTGCCCTATGCAAGTAGTACCGAATGAAATGACATATAGAAAATTTAAGGAAAAACAAAACAAACTTAAATTGATGAGCAGTCACCATATTCGAATGACGACTTTATTGATTAGATATTGTGTGAACCTGCAAAATTAAACATCTAAATTTAGTTATGTATGTAAAATGTATAAAGAGTTACATTTTCATGTTATTAGGGGCAAACATGAAATACATTCGAAGCGTATCTAATACGACTTTAGTAAAATCAATTGCCCAATTTATATAATAAATATGAAATATTCATTTTCGTTTTTGAAAGAGCAACTATGTACTGACAAAGAGAGTAAACACAAGAACAAAGTGATATGATGTAAAGTCCAATGTTATATCTGCTTGCATCAAGTGTAATGTAACATTTCCGACTTTTATGTGTATTTACTGAGTGCTATGCTTTTCAAAATGCCATAAATTAGCTCATTCCTTATTAACCATTAACAAAGCAAAATCTTTGTTACTTTTTTCTTTCTTATTTTTCATTTTCGTTTTTATGCCAAGAGAGGAGTACTGGGAAAACATAAATATCTATACAGAATCAATCAATCAATAAAATGAGTAAATGAGTGAGGAAAAGATCAATAAGAAAGATAATGATTAAAAAATAGTGCTGCTAAGTTACTATCACGATCCAAAATCACACCTGTTGTGATGTCGCCTACCTTAATACAAGGCAAGCTGACAACCTCAATAAACCACAAATTTCTTTAAGTTTGAAAGCATATTATTTAAATTTAATAGAAAATCCCACAAATACTGATATAAATACAATCTCAAAACCCGGTGTCACTGAGTACATGAGCATCTAAATGATAACATAGTCTGTCTGATACAAGAACACTGTCTAGAAATATAGAACAATACAAATAACTGAAAGGAAATAGAGTCAAGGTCTGCGAACGCCAAGACAGCTACCTCGATAATCTCCAATAGATAAATCACCCGAGTCTAGCAACCGCCGAATCCGAAAGTACCTGAATCTACACACGAAGTGCGGCGTGCAACTCGATCCCATAAATATCACTCAAAATCTACAGTCTCTCACAATGACATGAAACTCAACCCAACATGATGATATGATGTATCAATGAATGATAATAGAGATTGATATATGATATGCAAATGATGGATGTGACTGAGTACAAAATTAAAATTCAAACATATAATTCAACAGAAACACGACCCTGTGGGTCCAAAAAATACCGGCAATAGCCTAAACATGATCTTTACTACGAGCCTCAACTCAATTTCTCTAACACGTGAGGAACATGTGGATAATGACATGATTCTTTGATTATGAAACTCTACGAAATTTATTTAAGTCACAATTTCTATGGTGCACGCCCACACGCCCGTTGTCTAGCATGTGCGTCACCTCCAAAAGATTCATATAACACGTATTTCGTGGATTTATACCCTCAGAACCAAGTTTAGAAGTTTTACTTACCTCAAACCGTGCAAATTCTTTATCCCGCAACCTCTCTGATTTTATTCTGTCAAGGATTTTTCTCATCTGCGACTTACTTGGCCGCATCTGCGGTCTCGCAGATGCGCAGATTGCCTCCGCTTCTGCAGACAAAAAGTCTGCTTCTGCGGACAAAAAGTCTGCTTCTGCGAGAAGGTGTCCGCTTCTGCGAAGCAGTCTGCTCCTCCGCGTTCCGCTTCTGCGATAAACAAACCGCTTCTGCGGCTTCGCAGATGCGACAAAAGCTCCACACCTGCGCATACTACCCAGCCCCTCGTCAGGGTATTTATGCGATGCCCATCTCGCTACTGCGAGCTCGCACCTGCGAGCAAAATTCTGGAGGTGCGATTGCACTAGAAGGCAAAATTTCCTGATTATTTCTTAAGTCCAAATTTGATCTGTTAACCATCCGAAATCCACCCGAGGCCCTCGGGACCTTAACCAAAAATACCAACAAGTCCTAAAACATCATACGAACTTAGTCGAGGCCTCAAATCACATCAAACAACACTAAAATTACGAATCGCACTCCAATTCAAGCCTAATAAAAACTAACAAATTCTAACTTCTACATTCGATACCGAAACCTATCAAATCAAGTCCGATTGAGTTCAAATTTTGCACATAAGTCATAAATGACATAACATATCTATTCAAATTTCTAGAATCGAATTCTGACCCTGATATCAATAAGTCAACTCCCGGTCAAACTTCCAAATTTTAAATTTCCTATTTTCGCCATTTCAAGCCTAATTTAACTACGGACTTCTAAATAATTTTTCGGACACACTCCTAAGTCTATAATCACCATGCGCAACTATTGGAATCATCAAAACTCAATTCCTCAGTTGTTTACACATAAGTCAACGTCTGGTCAACTATTCCAACTTAAGCTTTAAATCTTGGAACTAAGTATTCCAATTCATTCCAAAAATTTCCCGACAAATCACATAATCACAAATGAGCATAAAACATTCAGTAAATGGGGAAATGAGGCTGTAATACTCAAAATGACTGGCCGGTTCGTTACATTCTCCTCCTCTTAAACAAACGTTCGTCCTTGAACGGGTTTAGAATCATACCTGGAGTCTCAAATAGGTGTGGATATTTGCTCCACATCTCCCGCTCAGTCTCCCAGGTAGATTCTCCGACTCACTGTCCTCTCCACTGCACTTTCACTGAAGCTATGCTCTTTGATCTCAACTTTCGAATATGCCAATCCAAAATGGCTACCGGCTCCACATCATTAGTCATATTACCATCCAAATGCACTGTACTGAAATCCAAAACATGAGACGAATCGCCGACATACTTCCAGAGCATGGATACATGAAACACTAGACCGATAGACTAGGTGGCAATACAAGTTCATAATCCACCTCTCCAATCTTCTTAAGTATCTCAAAAGGACCAATATACCTAGGACTCAACTTGCCCTTCATCCTGAACCTCATAGCACCTTCGTAGGCAAAACTCGGAGTAATACCTTCTCTCCTACCATGCAAGCAACATCGCGAACTTTCCAGTCGGCATAACTCTTCTGTCTAGACTGTGCCGTGCAAAGTAGATCCTGAATCAATTTAACCTTTTCCAAAGAATCCTGAACTAAATCAGTACGCAATAACCTAGCCTCACCCAGCTCAAACCAACCCATCGGAGACCGACACCGTCTCCCATCTAAATCTTCATACGGAGCCATCTGAATGGTCGATTGGTAGCTGTTGTTATAGGCAAACTCTACAAGCGGCAGAAATTGATCCCAAGAACCCCCAAAATCTATAAAACAATCTTGCGGATATAAATATCAGCCAACCACTCCAAAAAATAAGTAGTACCAGCTGGAATAAAATGTGCAGACTTGGTCAACTGATCCACAATCACCCAAATAACATCAAACTTCCTCAAAGTCCGTGGGAATCCAACTACGAAGTCCATGGTGATATGCTCCCATTTCCACTCCAAAATTTCAAGTCTCTGAAGCAATCTTCCCGGTCTCTTATGCTTGTACTTCACCTACTGACAATTTAAACACCGAGCTACAAATCCCACTATATCTTTCTTCATTCTTATCCACCGATAATGTTGCCTCAAGTCCTGATAAACCTTTGCAGCACCTGGATGAATGAAATACCACGAACTACGGGCCTCATCAAGAATCAACTCCTGCAATCTATCTATATTTGGTACACAAATCCGAACCTGCATTCTCAACATCCCACCATTTCCAATAGTAACATCTTTGACATCGTCATGCTGAACTGTGTCCTTTAGGACAAGAAAATGGGGATCATCATACTGGCGCTCTTTGATGCGGTCATATAAGAAATACTGAGAAACCACACAAGCTAGAACCCGACTGGGCTCTAAAACATCTAATCTTACGAACTGATTGGCCGAGGCTTGAACATCGATTGTAAGAGGCCTCTCACCAACATGAATGAATGCAAGGCTACCGATAATCACCGCCTTTCTACTCAAGTCATCGGCCACCATATTAGCCTTCCCGAGATAATACAAAATAGTAATATCATAGTCCTTTAGCAGCTGCAACTATCTCCGCAGCCTCAAATTTAGATCCTTCTGCTTGAACAAGTGTTGGAGACTCTGATGATCTGTATATACCTCACAAGACACACCATAGAGATAGTGCCTCCAAATATTCAATGCATGAATGATGACTGCCAATTCTAAATCATGAACAGGGTAGTTCTTTTCATATGGTTTCAACTGGAACGAAGCATAAGCAATTACTCTACCCTCCTGCATTAAGACACACCCAATACCGATTTGAGAAGCATCACAATACACTGTATAAAAGCCTGAAGCTGAAGGCAAAACTAGAACTGGAGTTGTGGTCAAGGCAGTCTTGAGCTTCTAAAAGCTCTCTTCACACTCATACGACCACCTGAATGGAGCACCTTTCTGGGTCAATTTAGTCAAGGGGGATGCAATGGACGAGAAACCCTCCACAAAGCGACGATAATACCTGGCCAAGCTGAGAAACTCCGAATCCCAGTAGTTGATTATGGGCTGGGCCAACTCTAAACTACCTCTATCTTCTTCGGATCCCCCTTAATTCCCTCATTGGACACTAAGTATCCCAGGAATATTACTGAACTAAGACAGAACTCACGTTTAGAGAATTTGGCATAAAGTTTCTCCTCCCGCAACCTCTGTAATACAATACTCAAGTGTTGTGCATGCTCGTCTCAGCTATGTGAGTACACCAAGATATCATCAATAAACACCACAACAAATAAATTAAGATACAACCAGAATACACTGTTCATCAAGTGCATGAACAATGCCGAGGCATTGGTCAGCCCAAAAGACATCACGAGAAATTCATAGTGACCATAATGGGTCCTGAATGCCGTCTTTAGAATATCCAAATCCCGAATTTTCAACTGGTGATACCTAGACCTCAAATCAATTTTAGATAACGCCCTCGCTCCATGAAGCAGGTCAAATAAATCATCATTACGTGGAAAATTATACTTGTTCTTGATTGTAACTTTGTTCAACTGCCTGTAGTTGATATACATCCGCATAGTACCATATTTATTTTTCACTAATAAAATGGGTGCACCCCAAGGCGACACACTATGCCTAATAAATCCCTTATCAATAATTTCCTGAAGTTGCTCTTTCAATTTCTTCAACTTAGCTGGTGCCATACGATACATAGGAATAGAAATGGGCTGAGTAACCGACACCAAGTCAATACCAAAATCAATATCTCTGTAGGGTGGCATACTCGGCAGGTTTGGAGGAAATACATCCGGGAAGTCCCGCACTACCGATACATAATTAATAGTAGGAGTGTTTGCATCAACATCTCTCACAAAGACCAAATATGACAAACACCCCTTCCCAACCATCCGTTGAGCCTTCAAGTAAGAAATTACCCTACTGGGAACATAATCTAGAGAACCTCTCCACTCGACTCTCGGCAATCCCAGTCGTCAACGTCAGAATTTTGCGTGATAGTCCAGAATAGCATGACATGGAGACAACCAATCCATATCCAAGATTACATTGAAATCAACCATATTAAGCACTAATAGATCAACTCTAGTCTCCAGTCCCCCAATAGTCACCACACACGACCGATACACACGGTCCACAATAATAGTATCGCCCACCAGCATTGATACATGAACAGGTGAAACTAAGGACTCACTAGGTATATCCAGATAACGTGCAAAATATGATGATGCATACGAATACGTTGAACTAGGTTCAAATAATATAGAAGCTTCCTATGGTATACTGAGACAATACCTGTGATCACTGTGTCTGAAGAAACGACATCTGGTCGTGTAGGAATAACATACAATCGATCCTAACCGCCCCTGGTCGACCTCTCCCTCTAGGGCGACCTCTGGCTGCTTGAGCCCCACCCCGAGATGGCTAGGCGGGTGGCATAACAGCTGGTGCAGGAGCTGACTCTTCTGTTGAGATAGACCTCGCAAAAGGCGGCAAAAATACTTCCTCACATAACCCAGCTCTCCACACTCATAACAATCCTTCTCGAAAAATGGTGGCAAATTCTGAGGCGGACCTCGAGAACCAGAATAACTACCAGAAGAACCTGGTACAGATGGACCCTGAACTGATGGTGCACGAGAAGAACTCTGAGCTGGAAGTGCACTAAGAGAAGACTAACCTGGCCGTGCACTGTATGAACCATGACTAGCTGATGCTCCACGATAAACTAAACGAGCCATCTAAGCGGTCCTATAAGGGCGATCCTTGCTATGATAAGACTATCCCCCAGAAGGAACACCGCTGGAATTACCTAGACCACGAGACCTCTTGGCCTACCTCTGCTCACGCTCCTAAATACAGACCATCTCTAGCCGCCGAGCACTATCAACCACCTCATCGAATTTAGCACCTGCTACATTTCCCAGGGTCATAACAAAACGAAACTGATGGTTGAGGCCATTAATGAACCTCCTTATCTTCTCCCTCTCAGTGGGAACCAACCAAACTGCATGACAAGCCAATTTTAAAAAGGTGCTGCTCCAACTGCTGTACGAGCTAAAACCTCGGCCTCTACCATGGCCCAGCCTCTACCACGACCCCGAACTCTCATGGCCCTAACTGGTGGCTGTCCATCCGACCTGGTAGTATGTGTCCTCACCATATGTGAGAGAATAGAATAACAAAAATTTAGTTTTAGAAATCAACAAATTCACACGACAAAATACAAGAAAGTGAAATTTTCCTAAGGGTTCGACATCCTCTCGAAGATAAGTACAAACGTCTCCGTACCGATCGCAAGACTCTACCAAACCAGCTCATGACTCGTGAAACCTATGTAACCTAGGCTTTGATACCAACTTGTCACGACCCAAAATCACACCTGTCTTGATGGCGCCTATCTTAACACTAGGAAAGATGACAACCTCAATAAACCACAAATTTCTTTAACTTTGAAAACATATTATTTAAATTTAATAGAAAATCCCACAAATACTGATATAAATACTGTTGATACCCAATTTTCCCCTAAATATTTTAAAATTGCACATATACCTTCAAAATCATGCATTAGTAGCAATTGGTATTTTTTTCCATAATTTTTCTACATTTTATTAATTTGTCCAGTATTTTATTTCCAATAAATAATTATAAAATTGCATCACAAATGGCACCTTTTGGCTATGATTGCAATAACTTTGCAATTATAGCCCAAGCATATAATTTTATACTATTTTTTCTACCAGAAATTAGTCCTTTATATTTTTAAATACCAAATAATCATTTTTTAATTATTTCCATGCATAGAATTCTTTGTTAATTAGCAATTATGTTATAAATTATTTTGACTAGAATTCGGGTATTTAACAAATGGCCTATTTCTATTTCAATTATAGCCTAAATTATAGCTTGCCCAAACACCTTATTACATTGGCCCAACAGACCCAAGCCCAAACCTAAATCTACCCGACCCAATTTCTGTTTTAATCTGGGCCGTTGATCAATTTTGATCAACAGACCAGATCCGTTCTTTCCTAAATTAACCTAAGACCATACCCCCAAACCCTCATTCTCTCATCACTCTCCGCCGTCACCCCTCTCATTCTCTCGCAAACTCCCTCTGCCTAACCCTAACTCCCCTTCGCTGGTTGCTTGCTCGCCGTTAATAATGGTGGCTCACCACCACTCCTAGCCTTAATGGCTCTCCTATGGCCGGGATTCATGCTGTCCTTGAGGTCCTCAAGGGACCAGTGGCCATTCACTCACCCCCGGGCCTGTTTTTACCATTCTCAGACCACCATGGCTCGATTGAGTAAGATCGTTCTATTTTCTTGCTAGACTTATGGTTTTTAAGCCGGTCTCTCTCTATCTCTGGTTTATGCCTCTCAAAACCCTAATTTTATCTCTTAACTCTTTAGATCTGTAATAGATCTGAGATTATTTGAACTATTTTACTTGTTTTCTATGAAAACCTTTCTGATTTTTGAAACGTCTCTTCATTTTCCTAACTATGGTTTTTGAAACCTTTTCTTCAAAATGATTTTCTTTGATTTTTAAGTGTTATTACTTGATTATTATGTGTTTAATCGATTTTGTTAGATTTCCTTTTAACCCTAATTAGTTATGTTGAAAACCCGTAATTTCTTGGCTTTAATTTTGGATTCTGAGTTCGTCTTTACTATCTGTTCGCTTAACCTATCTGTATGTTTGATTCTCATGAATTTTCTTTGATTAATTTGAGTATTTTGTGATTTTCGCCCTGGTAACATCTCATTAGGGTTTCTGATGTGGTTCTTCCTGTTTTTTACTCTGTTTTTTGTTTATTCTTGGAAGTTTATAATATCTCCCTTAATATTAGTAATATTTTCCGATTCTTTGAATCCCTGATTTCCTGTGTTGATACTCTTTACTTATTTCCGACTACTTTTCCTATTTTACAACCTTTAAATTTTTTTCTTACCTTATTATGTGACTGACTGCATTATTAATTTATTCTTACTGTTGTTTCCTTAATTAGAACTTTATGAATCTATTCCTAATTACTTGTTCTATACCTACAATGTTTGAATTCTTTCCTCAATTGTTATACTCAAGCTATGTGATTTCTTTCCTTAACTTGCTTTCTGTCTTTTACCGTTGGTAAATCACTCCCTTAATTAAGGGAAGACTTGGACTGATTTTACTCTAATTGATTCCGATTTCTATAATTACTAAACAGTTTGATTCTTACCTTATTTACCTAGCTTTCAAACTACTATATATACTGCTCTCTTCTGCTCTCATTACACAGTCTTCTACACACACGAACTCACATTAGTTCACAACTCTCTCATGCACTCAAAAAATTTTCTGCTTACTTTTGTTACTCGCTATTGTTACTGAATTAGCCGGCTGCAAGCCAAGGCTAACTATTTCACTTTCCTGTTCTTCACTTTGTGTCTATTCTCCTTACTGGTATGTTCTGATTTTAAATTCAAGTTCCAAAACCAATGTGTTTCTTTTACCGCTTTAGTTTATCATTTTACTAATCTGTTTCTGTCTATTGTTTGCTCTCAACATGTGTTTAACTTGTTTTACTTAGTATACTAGTTATATTCTAACCCCTTTTTAGGATCAACCTGTTTATGAACATGTTTATTTCCTATGTAATCTGTCTCCATGTGACTCCACCCTGTCTTTGAATGCTTGTCTATGAGTTTCCTAGTTCTGGTATGAACCTATTGTGCAATTGTTACCTTAAGTTGTTCTAATTATATGCTCAATTCTGTTTGATACCACTATGTCTTCCATTATTTATTATGAAATTATACTCTTATACTATGTTTACATCATTAGTTATCCCCAATCCCACAAGTCCCGAAGCACTTCTGATTCTATGCAACCATGTCCCCAATTAGCAATTTCTGGAACCCATGACATATTGTCTACTATTCTTTGAGACTTCTATGCTTATGCTTGTTATGTGCTCACCTTGGGTGCTGTATGTGTCCCCAACCCCCTTACCCCTGTGTGAAGGACTATTGTTTGAGTGTTGCTAAACCTGTTATGTTCTGTAGTTGATCTACTATCTTCTTAATTACCCTACTCTTGTTCAAAATATTTTACTACTAAACCACTTCATACTTTTATAAACTTCAACTGAGTCTTTTCAATACTGTTTTATACCAAAGCATTTTCAAAACTATGCCAAACACTCTCACTCGACTCTTAAGTCCTTAAGTTTTGCCCTCCAGTGTGTGACTGCTTTAGGATTCATGTGAGATCTCTCTGAACTCTGATGCACTCTGGCTGGCTCTTCCACACTGCACTTACTCAGTTCTGGTTATGAAATTTGGGTGTGAGCACGCCCGGGATCCTTGAGGTCCTTAGGGAACTCTGACATACATGGACATGAGAAATGCTATGAAACTTTGACAGTTGACGTTATGAACACCTGGTATATATATGGTCCTGCTTTAGGCTCCCTACAGTTTAAATTCTTCTTTTCTATCTATTATGTAATTCATTCAGCTACTGGTCTGTAATAATTAGTTGTAAAACAAATATTGGGGTTGGATAGTGAAATAGGAAGGGTAGCTATGTAATTCTATCATTGGGTAGAAAGCATGTCTTAGGCTTTGCATTATCTCTATCTGCATTAGAATCCATGTTTAACACCAACATATTCATTCAAACCATGCCAAACATGCATTAGATATCATGTCTTCAAGGCTTTCATCTTTACTGCTTTAACGTACATCATGTCCTTAATTTATGCTTATGCCTACCATTTAGAAATCCTGCTCCTAGGATAATAAAATCAATATAAAACTGTTATTCTTGTGCATTCAAAAAATCATGTTTCGATCATTCTGTAATCCTCTTTGTGCATTTTAGAAATCATGCCTTTAGGAATTCTGTGTATCCTGAAATTATGTCTTAGTCATTCTACATTTTATATGTGCATATTAGATACCATGCTCTAGGACTTCATCTGCATCTGCTTAACCACGCCTAGTTTAACTACTGACTCACGAAAAAGGTAAAAACAGTGTCACATCTAATTGTCTTGCTCTTAATAAAACTAGTAACAATCTCTGCATTCTCGTATCACCTAGAACAACATTATTTTAGGTAAAACAACTTCTGAACTGTTTTTAACTGTTCTGGTAATTATTATGCACAATCCCACGCCTAGGCAAGCCTTAGGTAATCAATCTCTTTAGAAGCTGGAACACTGCTTGGTTGTGTTTACTGTTTAAAGACACGAGTTTTAAAATCAGTAGGCAAACTGATTAGGTCCTTGTTATTGAGTTTATAAACAAGCTGCATATTTCTGTGCATTGACATTCACATAGATATCCTGTCTTAGGATCCTGTCTAATAATTGCCTCTTGTTTGTGTTTGAGACGTGCTGATTATGTGCATTACTTGTGGAGGTAAATTTGGGCCTCATAACTGCTTTCCTGCATTTATCTGATTAGTCCTATTTGTTCTTGCTTGTCGCTTATAATTTAACCTTTTAAAACATTAGGGGTCTGTCTAGAACTACCTATATTTAGAGGTCCTAAATTCTTCCAGGACCATTAAGAAGGGACGGGTAACAACATGCGTAGAGATCGCTAAATAAACTCTCTTAATAACCGCTAAGGGGTGGGGTAAAGGGTAGATATGGATATGATGACCAGTACGCTAATGCCATGTGTAGCCCCTCACTGAGGAGTGATTACCGGGCATTACATTGATGTGATCCTATAGGATTAACAATTTAGGACTCCCCTATTCCCTACATATGTGTGCTTAGACTGCGAATCTTTTCACAACCATTACTTATTGCCATGTGTATAGTTTACTACTTATTTGCTACTTGCTAAAATTCACAAAGTTTGTTTGGCCGGGAACCACAGTTGTGGACTTTGAGGGGTGCCTAACACCTTCCCCTTGGAGTAATTTCAAGCCCTTACCCAATCTCTGGTTATTCAATTAGTGTTATTATAACCCTTAGTAGGTGCCCTAACGCACCTTAATTCTTTAGGTGGCGACTCTTCAAGTCCTTCACATCCCTTTTCCCAAAAGGAAATGAGTTGTCCCAACAATGTCAAAAACCCTGACTAATCCGAAAGGAGAGGAAAAAGGGGGCGCGACAACATGGCGACTCTGCTGGGGACATCTAGGATTTTTGATGCGTGGCTAAAATTCATAGTTTTAAGCATTATATACCTTACATTTTATGTGCTTTTGTGATAAAAATACACGTTATATGTGCATAATGGAGTCTATTTCATGTGTAGGTGAATTGGAGATGGAAGCCGAGCTAAATGGGTGCATAAAAGGTCAAAAATACGCTCAAGAGTCGAAAAGGAGTGACCCGGGCCATACCCGGGCGTTTGGCCCTTAAAGCCAGGCTGACCCTAGCGTTAGTGGGGCGTTTGGCTCCTAACGCCAGGCCTGCCCTGGCGATAAGGGGGCATTTGGGGCTTAACGCTTGGGTGCCTGTCGAGTCAACTCCGGGTTTTAAAGGTCTTTTAAGTGTTTCCCGGTTGGAATAGAAGTCTCCTACACGTTTAGTGTTTATCCCAAACATATAAATAGACCCAAAAACACAACTTTGAAGGAGGATGCAAGTTTTGGAGAGAATATACACACAAGATCATTGAAGAAGCAAAGGATTATTAGTTTTCTTCATATTAATCTAGTATTTTCCATTTATGCAAAACTTATGCAATTGTTTAAGTCTAGTATGAGTGGCTAAACACCCATTGTTCTGGGGTTGTGGTTTAGTCATGAATATTGTTATTCAATATTAACTTAACCTTGATTATAATTTGCTCAATATATTGTTGTTTCTTCAATTCTGCGTTTAATTCCTTAATTGTTTGCTCAACAATTAGGTTCTATATACTATCTATGTTATGCTTGGGAAAGCCGTATATAGATTAGAGGAGAATTGAAGAGAGCGCNAGAAGGCTACGAGAGCAATTATCGATTAATTAGCAACCATGAGTGAATTATATGAAAGGGAGAGCTGATTAGAATGCAATATAAATGGTGAATTGATCACAACCCTGGAATATTTGTCTCTATTGAATACACAACAATATTCTTGTTACTTGATAATTAGTTCATATAATCGTAGAATAAATTAGTTATATTCTTGAATTTTGTTTTGGATCGATTAAATAGCAATTAGAGTGATTCAATAAGTAGTTTATGCAAGTCCCTGTGGGTTCGACATTCGATTTAATATTATATTACTTGTTACGACCACGTATACTTGCGTGTGCGATTTGGACCAACAATTTTACCATTTCAAACTGCTTTGTGAATTTGTCTTTATTTTGCTAAAACCTGCACCCCTTTCCCTTTCCCTTTATGTGCAATTAATTGTTTACTTTCCCAAGTAGTTATTCTTTTAAATGAAAGTGACATGTTTTCTTTTTGTTTTCCTTTGTAACTGCTTTTCAATCATAACCGTTGTATTTACCGCTTTCATAACGTGCAAATACATGACAACATGCTTTTATTGCTTATTTATTGTTGCATAATCATGCTCAACATCATATTCCACTCGTGCCTATACAAATCCTATAGCAATGCTTGATGAGTGGTTGCGCTCTTCCTATTTTATATCACCCCCTAAATTTGGAAAGGCTTATTTGCGGTAAAACTAATCGATCAGCGGTGTAGTCGACAGTTCCGTGCCTTTCCCCCTCAAGTTGTCCGCTTGAGGGTACCAGTATAGAACCCCATAGAAACCCTACTCTGATTATAACTGTACATGCATCATGGTCAAACCTAGCTGGTTAATATGTTTTCCGCATGAAATCCCTTTAAGACAGCCTTATCCAAGAGTCCACCGGGGTTCTTGTGATCCCAACGGGCGCGATCACGATCTGTGCGTTAATTTGGAGAAATAAATGCCAATATGCTAATCACTAATGTAAAGTAGTTGAATCCGGAGGGGGAAAGGGTCTAACCTTGTCTATTTTGCAGAAAATGAGGCACGAAGTCCCCAGGTTCGGCATGGTCCAAAGAATACCACCATTGTTGCTGGATTGGTGGGAAGACTTTTAGCCAAGTGACAAAGACCATGTGAAGAGGGTCCTTGGAAACTTACCCTCTTTACTGGATATCCAACCGAACAATATGTTGATTGAAGCAACCACTATGTTCTGGGACAGAGAAAGGCCTGTGTTCCATTTTGGCAACATATAAATGACCCCCCTCTTGGAGGAGATATGAGGTTTCGCGGGATTACTGTGGGACAGTCCAGGTTTGTTGGTGCCGAAAACCCGTGTCGCTAGGGGATTCCTGTAAATGATGGGTTTGAAAAGGAACGATGATTTAGAGTGCCTGACAGAGTCCTACATACCTTTTGACTATCTCTATGAACGATACGACCATATAAAATCCTATCGTATCTTTCACGATGAACTCTCTTTCACTTCCTTGGGTCATATTCACCGCTGGGTTTTTGTGTTCATCATTTGCTTCCTGGGCATGATTGTATTTCTGAGCAAAGGAGATAGGATTAACATTAGACTGGGTATGGTAGCCAAAACCTTAATGGAGGGGATCGAGGGGAAAACATATACCATTATCCCTATGATCATAACATACATATACCGAGCCTTGGACCGCTGCCAGAAGGGGTTTAAACACTTTGAGGGTTGTAATCTGCTACTACAGGTTTGGTTATTGGAGCATCTCCAAAGGGGTCAATATCATCAAGAGTTTCCACGAAGGGCGTGGAATGACCATATAGCCTTCCATCACCGTAAGAGAATGACCTACATCCCAGACAGGTTTGCTCAACCGGAAAATGCTACAGAATGGGCGCAATTTTTTGACAATTTGACCGAGAACCAGGTTCAATGGATGTTCGAATGGTTCCTTACCAATGAGTTCATCATACAGATCGAGGGACGCTCCGCACCTGGTGTTGATTGGTTTAAGGGGCATATACCCTTATGCTCCCATCAGGGTTATGAGACAGGCAGGCAAGAACCAAGTCATACCGCGAGTCTCTAAAATGAGTCATTACAGAGCAGATTTTCAGGACGACGACATCCCGTACAAATGTGAAGCTCATCATATGTGGAATCTAAAGGTTATTATAGAAAAGGACACCATCGATCCAGAAAGGTACCACGCAGGGCATGCACGCGTTTACCTATCATGGTTGAAGAAAGCATAACAGAGATAGTTGAGCCGAGAATAGGTTGGGGAAACATGGTCATAGAAGAAGTTGCTGAGGCCCAAGTTAAATACAATAAACTGCACAAAAGGGTTCGTGAGTCCGAGGTCGAGCATCTGAAGCAACACAAGACTAATATGGAACTGATCAATGAGTGGAAGGAAAGGGCTATCAAGTCCAATGAGAGGTTGGAATATTTGGAGCAGGGTCTGATGGAACTAGAGGCGAAGACAAGGAAAAGAGTCGGCAACTGCCAGAATGCTGAGGGAAGCGAATGAGGGCATCTAGCAAGAGTATACCTGCTGTTGGGCATGCACGACCTGGGGAACCTGATCGATAGAGACAAGAAGATCAAGCCTGGGGAAGGTCCTTCTGAGACCAAGTAGATTAGATTTAACTGCTTTTTCAAATGTAATAAGGCCAAGTGCCATCAGTGACTTATATTATTCAGCGTCGTTTTAGATTTATCTACTTTTACATTAATGAAATGAGGAAATTATTGGCATCTAATTTCTCCAAAACAACTTGTTGCTAGGCCTACCTCGGGCACAACGAGGCTCCCCAAATTAGGACACGCTTTTATATCCCTGCAATGTGTGTTTAAATACTACAATATTTTCTCATGATCTTCACTGACATGGCTACCTTTTGTTCTTGCTTTTGTTTTGTTTCTTTTATTCCCCTCCCCAAAGGTTGGTTCGTGCATTCTGGAATCATCATCATATCACACAAGATCCAGGGGTCCTCCACCTTCTCCTAGTCCACTTAAAGGCAAAGGAAAAGTCAAAATGGAAGGTTTGATAAATATCAACACAATGATAGCTGAACGAACAGAAGATCTTGACAACCAAGGTACTCAAGTTCAGAATGATGCTATGTCACAACTCGAGAAAAAGTTGTTGAAACTCCAAGGGGATCTTGAACATGTGCGAAACTTGGAGAATCTGTCCTTCTCACTTAGTGTTCTAGATGTCAATCATACGAACACACAAAATCCCATACCTCCTCAGAATACCCCAAACAAATAGAACCCTCCCATAACTCACCACCGTACAACTCCACCAAAAAATCAAACTATTCCACCACAATGCAACACTTGACACACTCCGAGAAACACCCCACTGATCATCCCTGAACCACAAAACTCCATAGATGACCACCTCTATGCTCAGGCGCCAGACCATCATAACATACCCATATACGTGGAGACTCTACCTCACTCCACCCAAACTATTTCTTACACACCTGAATCCAGTGAGAAAGATATGCTCATTGAGAATTTGGCCGAAGAACTCAAGAGACTGACTAGGTGAGTCCAGGGCGTCGAAGGAAGTAAAAGAGTTGAGGGATTGAACTATGAAGATCTCTGCATAAAACCTGATGTTGAACTGCCAGAGGGTTGCAAACCTCCTAAGTTCGAGATGTTCGACGGTACAGGTGATCCCAGGGTCCATCTGAGAACCTATTGTGATAAATTGGTTGGAGTAGAAAGAGACGAGAAGATTCGCATGAAATTGTTCATGAGAAGCCTCACTGGAGATGCTTTGTCTTGGTACATCAGCCAAGACCCTAAGAAGTGGTCCAACTGGGTAGACATGGCCTCAGATTTCATGGATCGGTTTAGGTTCAACACGGAGAATGCTCCGGACATATTTTATATCCAGAACCTCAAGAAGAAGCCCACCGAAACTTTTTGCGAGTATGCCATTCGCTGGAGATCTGAAGCAGCCAAGGTCAGGCCTGCCCTAGATGAAGAACAAATGAACAAATTCTTCGTCCGGGCACAGGACCCGCAGTATTATGAGAGGCTGATGGTAGTTGAAAACCACAAATTCTCTGACATCATCAAACTAGGTGAGAGAATTGAAGAAGGTATTAAGAACGAAATGGTTACTAATTTCGAAGAACTACAAGCCACTAACAAAGCCTGGCAGTCTGGTGGTATATCCAAGAAGAAAGATACAGGGACGGTAATGGTTGCACAGGGGCCCAAATCCCCGTTGGTATAACGAACTTCCCCACTCACATACCAAGCACCCCTACCTACATATCAGCCAGCACCTCCACCTGCTTATCAACCTTCACCCAACCTTCTTATCAATCCACGTCTCCCAGATATTCTCAACCAGCCACTGTTTATCATACACACAACTCTCAACCCTCTCAGTTCCAGTCACCCCCTGCTCGCCAAAATTTTCCAAGACCTCGACCCAATTTTGACCGTAGGCCGCCTAAGCAATATACTGCCATTGCTGAACCTTTTGACCAGCTGTACGAAAGATTAAAAGCTACTGGTTATGTTACTCCTATCCCTGCTGTAACCCCTGAAAATCCATCCTAATGGGTTAACCCAAATAAAACCCGTGCATACTATTCCGGCATGAAGGGGCATACAATTCATGAATGCCGTTCACTTAAGGATAAAATCCAGTCTCTGATTGATAATAAGGTCATCCAAGCAAAGGAAGCTACTCCCAATGTCCGCAACAATTCGCTCCCAGACCATAGGGGTGGAGGCATCACCATGATAGAGATAGAGGAAGAATGGGACCTAGAGGGGATGATTGGATTAATCAAAGGAGGTGATGACCCAAAGAAGCCAGCGGTCATACTTAATCCCATCATAGTCCAGTTTCAACCGTCAGGATATGTTGAGGTAGCTGCATCAATCCTATTCAACTTTGAAGTGGTTCCACCTGCGGATGCACCTGAGCCATTTGAGGTTGGGGTAATCCCACCTACCATGACACCTGTCCCGTATGAAGTGAAGATAGCCGCACCAATTACAGTGACAGTGTCAACCCCGCCGCTTTTCAACACCAATGCCGTACCTTGGGACTACGTGGATGAAGCAAGAAGGAAAGGTAAGGTTAAGATGGAAGAAGCTGGTGCCGCACAGGGGATGACCAGGACCGACAAGGTCTATACACCTGAACACTTGGCAAAGTCCAGCAAATATGCTTCCAACAGGCCACCCATCATTGAAACAGGTCCAGATGATCTTTGGAGAAAGGTGCAAGCCAAAGAATATTCAGTCATAGATTAACTAAGCAAGACTCCAACCCAAATATCCATCCTGTCATTGCTATAGAACTCGGAAGCACACAGGAATGCTTTGATGAGAGTGTTGAACGAAGAATATGTGCCTAATAACATCACCAGTGGAGAAATAGCCAACATAGTAGGACAAGTGCTGGAAAGTCACAAGATCACTTTCCACGAGGACGCGTTGCCACCTGAAGGGCTAAGTCACAACAAGGCACTGCACATTACTGTGCAATGCGAAGATATTCATTACCAGCATTCTAATCGACGGAGGATCCAGCCTCAACATTTTTCCATTGACAACCCTCAAAAGATTGGGCAAAGGATTTTACGAGATAAGAGAAAGGTCCATGAATGTGAAGGATTTCGACAATTCTCAGAGGGCCACCATTGGAGAAATCATTCTTTGTCTACAGATGGGACCTACATGGTTCGAGGTTGAATTTCAGGTGATAGATGTATCCGCATCATATAACTTGTTATTGGGGTGACCATGGATACATGCCGCTGGGGCTGTCGCATCAACATTGCATCAGGCAGTGAAATTTGAATGGAACCACCAGGAAGTAATCATCCACGGATATGGAAGCAACCGTATCTATAGTTGCCAGACCATCCCGGTGGTTGAAGGTAGAAGAAGGCTGGGTGGAGAAACCTATCACCACATCGAGCGAGTCAACAAAATAGACAAGGATAATTGGCCGAATAGTAAGACCGAAAGCATATTGAACTGGAGCGGGTACAAGCCTGGCAAAGGGCTCGTTAAGAATCTTCAGGGGATTTCCAAACCGATACAGCTGAAGAACCATGGCACCACTTTTGGGATGGGATACAAATACACTTGGCAGGAGTACGAAGACCGGTCGCCACCATGGCGCGGTCCCTAATATTCATTGGAACAGCCTATACCACATTTGGAGCATACTTTCCAGCAAGTTGATATCATATGGGGGTCAGAAGAAGAAGAAACTCTAGCAGCTTTGAAGAATCTATGCCTGGAAGATGAAGGCATGGACTGTTGTGTTATTGTTGAGGAGGAGGAAGAGGAAGGCCCTACCATCCAAGCTATGAGCAAGGGATCATTCCTCAAGAATTGGACCGTTAGACCATCCAGGGCTCGACGAGTCCCTGGGTACCAAGGCTGGACATCATTATTTACTTCATTTTTTGCTAATGATTTCCTTTTTCGCATTTTTTTGTTTTCCACAAAATCCCGATGTTCCAAAATGTTTGTTTAAATTATCAAAATTGCTTTTACGTTTCAACGAATCAATATTTATTTATTATCATTTTTCTCTCATTACTTTTATCTATACAACATTACTATTTCATGTCTTGATGAACCGATGACTGTGACATGCAATGAGACAACGCGACAAAAGGACAACGATTCAGAAGAACAGGATGTCATACCCGATGAAATTTTTTAGAGAAGTTGAGGATTTCGAGAACAGACCTAAGTCCAACCTGGACGAAACTGAGGTAGTCAACCTGGGAGATTCAGAGACTGTCAAAGAAACTCGCATCAACATCCATTTGTCGCCATCAGAGAAAGAGGAATGCACCCAATTATTGAAAGAGTATGAAGACATATTTGCATGGTCGTACGGCGACATGACTGGTCTTAGTATATCTATTGTGGCCCACAAGCTTCCAACCAATCTAATGTTCCCGCCGGCAAAACAGAAGCTCAGAAAGTTCAAGCGTGATATGAGTATGAAAATCAAAGAGGAAGTTACCAAGAAAATCAACGCCAAGGTCCTCAGGGTAGTTGCATATCCAACATGGTTAGCCAACATCGTGCCAGTGCCCAAGAAAGACGGAAAAGTTAGGGTCTGTGTCGACTACCGGGATCTCAACCGGGCCAGTCCAAAGGATGATTTCCCCCTTCCAAACATACACATCCTGATTGAAAATTGTGCAAAGCATGAACTTCAGTCATTCGTGGATTATTTTGCCGGATACCATCATATTTGGATGGACGAAGAAGATGCTGAGAAAACGGCTTTCATCACGCCGTGGGGAGTCTACTGTTATAAGATGATGCCCTTCGGCTTAAAGAATGCTGGAGCCACTTATATGAGGGCTATGACCACTATCTTCCATGACATGATACATAAATAAATCTAGGTATATGTGGATGACATCATTATCAAGTCCAAGAAAGCCACTGACCATATAGCAGGTATGAGGAGGTTCTTCGACAGGTTGCGGAAATACAACCTGAAATTAAACTCCGCGAAGTGTGCATTTGGGGTTCCTGCTGGAAAATTACTTGGGTTCATCGTCAGCCGCCGAGGAATAGAAATGGATCCGTCAAAAGTCAAAGCCATCCAATAATTACCACCGCCAAAGAGCAAGAAAGATGTGATGAGTTTACTGGGGCGTCTTAACTATATCAGCCGGTTCATAGCCCAGTCCACGGTCATATGTGAACTGATCTTCAAGATGTTAAAGAAGGATGCTGTAACTAAATGGACCGAGGATTGTCAGAAAGCCTTCGACAGAATCAAGGAATACTTGTCAATGCCACCAGTTTTGGTCCTGCCAGAGCCAGGAAGACCCTTGCTACTCTACATTGCAGTATTAGATGGAGCTTTTGGCTGCGTTCTGGGGCAACATGACGAGACAGGAAGAAAGGAACCAGCTATCTATTATCTGAGTAAGAAGTTCACTCCATACGAGGCACGGTATTCTCTACTGGAGCTTACCTGCTGTGCTCTAACCTGGGTATCCCAGAAGCTGAGGCACTACTTCTGTGCCTACACGACATATCTCATATCAATGATGGATCCCTTGAAGTACATCTTTTAGAATCCCATGCCCACTGGCAAGCTGGCCAAGTGGAAAATCCTACTAAGTGAATTTGACATCGCGTATGTGACTCAGAAAGCGGTCATGGGACAAGCATTGGCAGATCATCTTGCTGAGAAACCTGTGGGAGGAGAATACGAACCTCTGAAAACATATTTTCCCGATGAAGAAGTATTATTCATAGGAGAAGACATTGCTGAATCCTATGACGGCTGGAGAATGTTCTTCGATGGAGCAGCCAATTTCAAAGGGGTCGATATTGGAGCAGTCTTGGTGTCGGAAACTGGCCAAGATTATCCGGTATCTGCTAAACTCAGATTCCTCTGCATCAACAATATGGCAGAGTATGAAGCCTGCATCCTAGGGCTCAACATGGCCATTGACATGAATATTCAAGAGCTGCTAGTAATTGATAATTTAGACCTGCTAATACACCAAGTACAAGGAGAATGGGCTACCAAGAATTCCAAGATACTGCCGTATCTGCACCACGTGCAGGAATTGAGAAAGAGTTTCACAAAGACAGAATTTCGGCACGTCCCTAGAATTCAGAACGAGTTTGCTGATGCACTAGCCACTCTATCATCCATGATACAACATCCTGATAAGAACTTCATTGATCCTATTCTAGTAAAGATCCATAGCCAGCCGACATATTGTTCCCATATTGAAGAAGAAGCGGACAGAAAACCATGGTTCCATGATATCAAGGAATATTTGTCAAAGGGAGAGTACCCAAAGCTTGAAAATCATACTCAGAAACGCATGCTTCAGAGATTGTCCAACAGTTTCTTTCACAGCGGAGGAACCCTATATAGGAGAACTCCCAATTTGGGATTATTTAGATGTGTCGATGCAAAGGAAGCCTCCAGACTACTCGAAGAGATACATGCCGGGACTTGCGGCCCACATATGAATGGTTTTGTCTTGGCCAAGAAGATACTCAAAGTCAGTTACTTCTGGATGACCATAGAAACAGACTGCATCTAGTATGTCCGGAAATGCTACCGATGTCAGGTACATGCAGATATGATAAAGGTACCCCCAAATGAGCTCAATGCAACAAGATCGCCTTGGCCATTCGTCGCCTGGGGAATGGACGTCATTGGACCGATCCAGCCTACAACCTCAAATGGACACATGATCATCTTAGTATCTATTTATTACTTCACCAAATGGGTCGAAACAACGTCTTACAAAGCAGTGACTAATAAAGTCGTGGCAGACTTTGTCCGCGACCATATTTTTTGTCTGTTTGGAGTTCCAGAATCAATCATCACCGACAACGACTCCAATCTAAACAGTGATATGATGAAATCCATGTGCGAGACTTTCAAAATCAAGCACAAAAATTCCACAACCTATAGACCTCAGATGAATGAAGTTGTAGAAGCCGCCAACAAGAACATCAAGAAGATATTGAGAAAGACGATAGAAAAACATAGACAGTGGCACAAAAAGCTATCATTTGCCTTACTGGGATACCGCACCACAGTCCTCAAATCAACTGGGGCAACTCCTTACTTGCTGGTTTATGGTACGAAAGCTGTTATTCCTGCTGAAGTGGAAATTCCTTCCTTAAGAATCATACAAGAAGCTGAGCTCAACGATGCAGAATGGATAAGAAGTCGTTATGAGCAGCTAGCCCTCACAGACGAGAAAAAAGATGAATGCGAGATGTCACGGACAACTTTACCAGAGTAGAATGACTAGAGCCTTCAACAAAAGAGTCAAGGCAAGAAAGTTCACACCAGGGCAGCTGGTGTTAAAGAAGATCTTTCCACATCAAGATGAGGCTAAAGGGAAATTCTCTCCCAACTGGCAAGGTCCGTATATGGTTCATCGAGTACTGACAGGAGGAGCTCTCACACTTGTAGAAATGGACGGAGAATTCTGGCCAAAACCAATCAATTCCGATGTAGTCAAGTGCTACTATGTATAACTCTTTATGCTTTCCCAAATTATGTAAACCGAACTACGCCCGACCTGATTCCCGTTTAAAAGGGGATACATAGGCAGCCCAATGGATTCAGTCATAATTCAATAAAAATCTCACCCCCCCACAATTGGAAATTGGGGCAGAATTTTGAGGAGGACCCTCAAAATTCCGAAGCAAGTTCAGCCGGCCGCAGCACACGCAACAGTCAGAAACGTCAACCCATCTAACTGGGGCAGAATTTTGAGGAGGACCCTCAAAATTCCGTAGCATGAGAGGTTGCAATGTCATGAACCGTGTCATGATCATCGGTTCATCTAAAATTCTTAAAATATGTTTCATATTATGTCTTTTCAAAATCATGCATGCTTGCTTTCAAAAATAGCTCTGTTTAGCAAACACTACCCCGATAACTTGAACAGGATTATCAGACCAAGCAGAACGAGTCAAGAAAAAACAGCGGGGATACGAACCGACCTTCCCCATCCACATAACTTACAATTTTTCTTTGGATGCAGGAACAAAGGATAATTACGCTTCAAAGTCACAATTCTCAAAATAGTTGCAATGGCCGAAGTTTGCTATCAGCACAAAGAACAAACATTCTCCGTAGTCACAATTCTCACAACAATAGCAATGTCGAAATTTACTACCAGCTAAGAAATTCTACTATCATTTGCTGTTTATTTTTCTGCATAAGGCTAAGCTCCACCTTCATCTTGCATGAGACTAAGCTCTGTCCCGCATTTTGCATGAGGCTAAGCTCTGCCTCCATCTGCATAAGGCTAATCGCTACCTTCTTATCTGTATGAGGTTAAGCTCTACCTCCACCCGGCATAAGGTTAATCTCTGCCTTCTCCTGCATGAGACTAAGCTCTACCTCCATCTTGCATATAGCTAATCTTTTCCTTCCCTTGCATAAGGCTAATTTCTGATTTCATTTGCATGAGACTAAGTTCTGTCTCCATACCTGCATGAGGCTAAACTCTGCCTCCAATTTACTTTCACCGAGACTAAGCGCTGTCTCAAGCCTTATTTACTTCGCTCCTCTTTCGGGCCAAGCTCTGCCATCCATTTCGCAAGACTAAGCCTTGTCTTGTCAACATCATATTATTGCATCTCATGGGCTGAAATATCGCCAACTTGTCCAAAGGCGTCATAGTCTACTCATAGCCGGAAGGCACCATGTCATGGTATGGAGATCTCTCTCAATTCGCATATCATTATTCAAAGGCGTCATAGTTCGAAGGCACCATCTTCATAGCTCGAGAACATCATTTCATGGCCTGCGAATCTCTCATCAAACAATTCATGGCCCAGGACATCATGGTCTAAGGACGTCATCCCTAACCGCCCGAAGANTCGACGAGCAACGACTATCCCAGCAGGAGCGATCCTGCTCCAGTTCCTCAACTGTATCAAACCTAACCTCTCCCGTAAATCGTTCATTCGCCCATCCCTAGATATTGTGTCCGTTCTTGTAATGACTTCAACGTTATGTTTCACCGGTGAATCCGGAACTACATGCGGCCTGATTCCTGTAAAACCAGAGATATGTAGGCAGCTCAGAAACCAGAGTACGACCAAAATCTCTCTAACCGTTTCGCTCGGTCAAAATTAGTCATCATATCTTTACCCAACAACTCTCTCATCCTTTCTGGGTAAAGAGGGGCAACTGTTGATACCCAATTTTTTCCAAAATATTTTAAAATTGTACATATACCTTCAAATCATGCATTCGTAGCAATTGGTATTTTTTCATATTTTTTTTACATTTTATTAATTTGTCCAGTATTTTATTTCCAATAAATAATTATAAAATTGCACCACAAATGATTTCAAATTTTTTTTTCTTGATTTGATTATGCCATAAATAGCCAAATTGGCACCTTTTGGCTATAATTGCAATAACTTTGAAATTATAGCCCAAGCATATAATTTTGTACTATTTTTTCTACCAGAAATTAGTCCTTTATATTTTTAAATACAAAATAATCATTTTTAAAATTATTTCCATGAATAGAATTCTTTTTTAATTAGCAATTATGTTATAAATTATTTCGACTAATTTAATTCGGGTATTTAAATAATGGCCTATTTCTATTTCAATTATAGCCTAAATTATAGCCAGCCCAAACACCTTATTACATTGGCCCAACAGACCCAAGCCCAAACCTAAATCTACCCGACCCAATTTCTTTTTTAATCTGGGCCGTTAATCAATTTTGATCAACAGACCAGATCCATTCTTTCCTAAACTAACCTAAGACCATACCCCCCCCCCAAACCCTCATTCTCTCATCACTCTCCACCGTCACCCCTCTCATTCTCTCTCAAACTCCCTCTGCCTAACCCTAACTCCCCTTCGCCGTTTGCTTGCTCGCCGTTAATAATAGTGGCTCACCACCACTCCTAACCCTAATGGCTCTCCTATGGCCGGAATTCATGCTGTCCTTGAGGTTCTCACCCCTAGCCTGTTTTCACCATTCTCAGGCTACCATGGCTCGATTGAGTAAGATCATTCTATTTTCTTCCTAGACCAATGGTTTTTAAGCCGTTCTCTCTCTATCTCTGGGTTATGCCTCTCAAAACCCTAATTTCATCTCTTAACTCTTTAGATTTGTAATAGATCTGAGAATATTTGAACTAATTTACTTGTTTTTTATGAAAACCTTTCTGATTTTTGAAACGTCTCTTCATCTTCCTAACTAGGGTTTTTGAAACCTTTTCTTCAAAACGATTTTCTTTGATTTTTAAGTGTTATTCCTTGATTCTTATGTGTTTAATCGATTTTGTTAGATTTCCTTTTAACCCTAATTAGTTATGTTAAAAACCCCTAATTTCTTGGCTTTAGTTTTGGATTCTGAGTTCGTCTTTACTGTCTGTTCGCTCAACCTATCTGTATGTTTGATTCTCATGAATTTGCTTTGATTAATTTGAGTATTTTGTGATTTTCGCCCCGGTAACATCTCATTAGGGTTTCTGATGTGGTTCTTCCTGTTTTTTACTCTGTTTATTTGTTTATTCTTGGAAGTTTATAATATCTCCCTTAATATTAGTAGTATTTTCCGATTCTTTGAATCCCTGATTTCCTGTGTTGATACTCTTTACTTATTTCCGAATACTTTTCCTATTTTACAACCTTTAAATTTTTTTCTTTCCTTATTATGTGATTGACTGCATTATTAATTGATTCTTACTGTTATTTCCTTAATTAGAACTTTATGAATCTATCCCTAATTACTTGTTCTATACCTATAGTCTTTGAATTCTTTCCTTAATTGTTATACTCCAACTATGTGATTTCTTTCCTTAACTTGCTTTCTGTCTTTTACCGTTGGTAAATCACTTCCTTAATTAAGGGAAGACTTGGACTGATTTTACTCTAATTGATTCCGAGTTCTATGATTACCAAACAATTTGACTCTTACCTTATTTACGCAGCTTTCAAACTACTATATATACTGCTCTCTTCTGCTCTCATTACACAGTGTTCTACACATACGAACTCACATTAGTTCACAACTCTCTCATACACTTAAAAACTCTTCTGCTTACTTTTGTTACTGGCTATTGTTACTGAATTAGCCGGCTGCAAGCCAAGACTAACTATTGCACTTTCCTGTTCTTCACCTTGTGTCTATTCTACTTACTGGTATGTTCTGATTTTAAATTCAAGTTCCAAAACCAATGTGTTTCTTTTACTGCTTTAGTTTATCATTTTACTAATCTGTTTCTGTCTATTGTTTGCTCTCAACATGTGTTTAACTTGTTTTACTTAGTATACTAGTTATGTTCTAACCCCTTTTTAGAATCAGCCTGTTTATGAACATGTTTATTTCCTGTGTAATCTGTCTCCATGACTCCACCCTGTCTTTGAATGCTTGTCTATGAGTTGCCTAGTTATGGTATGCACCTATTGTGCAATTGTTACTGTAAGTTGTTCTGGTTATATGCTCAATTCTATTTGATACCACTATGTCTTCCATTATTTGTTCTGAAATTCATATTCCTATACTATGTTTACATAATTAGTTATCCCCAATCCCACAAGTTCCTAAGTACTTCTGATTCTATGCAACCATGTCCCCAATTAGAAATTCTGGAATCCATGGCATATTGTCTGCTATTCTGTGAGACTTCTATGCTTATGCTTGTTATGTGCTCACCTTGGGTGATGTATCTGTCCCCAACTCCCTTACCTCTGTGTGAAGGACTGTTGTTTGAGTGTTGCTGAACCTGTTATGTTCTGTAGTTGATCTACTGTTTGTTTAATTACCCTACTCTTGTTCAAACTATTTTACTTCTAAACCACTTTATACTTTTATAAACTTCAACTGAGTCTTTTCAATACTGTTTTATGCCAAAGCAATTTCAAAACTATGTCAAGCACTCTCACTCTACTCTTAGGTCCTTAAGTTCTGCCCCTCCAGTGTGTGACTGCTTTGGAATTCCCGTGAGATCTATTTGAACTCTGATGCACTCTGGGTGGCTCTTCCACACTGCACTTACTCAGTTCTGGTTATGAAATCTGGGTGTGAGCACTGCCCGGGATCTTTGAGGTCCTTAGGGAACTCTGACACACCTGGACATTAGAAAGGCTATGAAACTTTGACAGTTGAGGTTATGAACACCTGGTATACATATGAGCCTGTTTCAGGCTCCCTACAGTTTAACTTCTTCTTTTCTATCTATTTATGTAATTCATTCAACTACTGGTCTATAATAATTATTTATAAACAGATATTGGGGTTGGCTAGTGAAATGGGAAGGGTAGCTATGCAATTCTTTCATTAGGTAGAAAGCATGTCTTAGGCTTTGCATTATCTCTATCTGCATTAGAATCCATGTTTAGGACCAACATATTCATTCAAACCATGCCAAACATGCATTAGATATCATGTCTTCAAGGCTTTCATGTTTACTGCTTTAACGTACATCATGTCCTTAATTTATGCTTATGCCTACCACTTAGAAATCCTGCTCCTAGGATAATAAAATCAATTTAAAACTGCTATTCTTGTGCATTCAAAAAATTATGTTTCGATAATTTTGTAATCCTCTTTGTGCATTTTAGAAATCATGCCTTTATAAATTATGTGTATCCTGAAATTATGTCTTAATCATTCTACATTTTATATGTTCATATTAGATACCATGCTCTAGTACTTCGCCTACATCTGCTTAATTACGCCTAGTTTAACTACTGACTCACGAAAAAGGTAAAAACAATATCACATCTAATTGTCTTGCTCTTAATAAAACTAGTAACAATCTTTGCATTCTCGTATCACCAAGAACAACATGCTTTTAGGTAAAACAACTTCTGAACTGTTTTTAACTGTTCTAGTAATTATTATGCCTAATCCCACGCCTATGCAAGCCTTAGGTAATCAATCTCTTTAGAACCTGGAACACTGCTTGGTTGTGTTTACTGTTTAAAGACACAGGTTTTAAAACCAGTAGGCAAACTGATTAGGTCCTTGTTATTGAGTTTATAAACAAGCTGCATATTTCTGTGCATTGACATTCACTTAGATATCCTGTCTTAGGATCCTGTCTAATAGAACGGCCTCTTGTTTGTGTTTGAGACGTGATGATTATGTGCATTACTTGTGGAGGTAAATCTGGGCCTCATAACTGCTTTCCTGTTATCTGATTAGTCCTATTTTTTCTTGCTTGTCGCTTAGAATTTTATCCTTTTAAAACCTTAGGGGTATGTCTAGGACTACCTATATTTAGAGTTCCTAAATTCCTCCATGACCATTAAGAAGGGACAGGTAACAACATGCGTAGATATCGCTAAATAAACTCACTTAATAACCGCTAAGGGGTGGGGTAAAGGGTAGATATGGATATGATGACCAGTGCGCTAATTCCACGTGTAGCCCCTCATTGAGGAGTGATTACCGGGCATTGAATTGATGTGATCCTATAGGATTTACAATTTAGGACTCTCATATTCCCTACATGTGTGTGCTTAGACTGCAAATATTTTCACAACAATTACTTGTTGCCATGTGTATACTTGACTGCTTACTTTCTACTTACTAAAATTCACAAAGTTTGTTCAGCCGGGAACCACAATTGTGGACTTTGAGGGGTGCCTAACACCTTCCCCTTGGAGTAATTTTAAGCCCTTACCCAATCTATGGTTATTCAGTTAGTGTTATTATAACCCTTAATAGGTGCCCTAACGCACCTTAATTTGTTAGGTGGCGACTCTTCAAGTCCTTCACATCCTTTTTCCCAAAAGGAAATGAGTTGTCCCAACAACGTCAAAAACCCTGACTAATCCAAAAGGAGAGGAAAAAGGGGGCGCGACAAATGCACTCCCAAAACTCGGTGTCACTGAGCACATGAGCATCTTAATGGTAACATAGTCTATTTGATATAAGAACACTATCTAGTATAGAACAGTATAAACATTTGAAAGGAAAGAGAGTCAAGGTTTGCGAATGCCAAGGCAGCTACCTCGATAGTCTCCAATAGATAAATCACCAGATTCTAGCAACCACCGAATCCGGAAATACCTGAATCTGCACATGAAGTGCAGAGTGTGGTATGAGTATAGCCGACTCAATGTACTCAATGAGTAACAAGACTAACCTTTGGGCTAAAAGTAGTGACGAGCTCAACAATTATAGTCCAATCATAGAAAATAATAGTATAGAAATGCAGGCATGCTTTCAAGTTCAGTAATTAAACTCAATACAAGAAAAATAGATCAAATCTGAATGATATGAGGAATATGACATCTCTATGTTTACATGCCAATGTACATGCCATATGTGATACAACATAATGAAAATATCACGTACTCACACTCTCAGAGTACTCAATCACTCAGTACTGTACGGGGAAATCCAGTACAGGGAAGATCCATCCCTCAGTATATTATTAATTGAGCTCACTATGAGGGGTGTAGACTCCGGAAGGGCTCCTTCAGCCCAAGCGCTATAATATAAGCCATTTAGGCCTGTTGCAGTGTGCAACTGATCCCATAACAATATAGCCTAGAAGGCCTTACGGGGCGTGCAACCCCGATCCATATAATATATATATATATATATATATATATATATATATAACCAATATGGCATGCTGCGGCGTACGTGTTGATACCATAAATAGCACTCAAAATTTCCAGTCTCTCGGGCTCGCAATAACATGAAACTCGGCCCGACCCTGATGCTATGATGTATCAATGAATGATAATAGAGACTGAGATATGCTATGAAAATGATGGATGCGAATGAGTACAAAATTACCATTTAAACATATAACTCAACAGTAACACGACCCTGTGGGTCACAATTTCTATTGTGCACGCCTACACGCCCGTCATCTAGCACGTGCATCACCTCCAAACAATTCATATGACACGTAGTTCGGGGATTCATACCCCCGAAACCAAGTTTAGAAGTGTTACTTACCGCAAACTATCAGGATACAAAATCCACTAAGGGTCGTGATGGCACCGGACACCACTGTCAGGCAAACCAACACCATATAACTGGTAAATTCTCGTTTTAATATTTTTGAAATCATTTCTTTTGAAAACCAAACAATAAATAATAAGCATCACTGAATAAATAACGATGTCTTTACAAAATTTATCTACTGAATAATCCCGAAATCATCCCAGAACCCGGTGTCACGAGTGCATGAGCTTTTCCTAGGAAGTAAAATAAAATACAACAACTGTCTAGAATATAAGTTTGGACAGAAAAGAAAATACAAGTACTCGGAAGGAGATCCTGCTGGCTGCTGATCGTCTCAAGGATGCAGCTCACCTAAGTCCCCGTATCAACCACGTCGTTGTGCCCACAAGGCTACAATCCCTACATTGTACCTGTCCATCAAAATGTACAGCAAGTGTAGTATGAGTACAAAAATAACGTGTACCCAGTAAGTATCCCGCCTAACCTCGAAGAGGTAGTGACGAGAGGTCGACTACAACACTTACCAGTGGTCAAATCAATATAATTAAATGGGACGCTAAGCATGGATGTCATGATTTAATAACAGATAACAACAGGAAGAGACAACTTCTTTCAAAATTATAAATTTCAGTTTCCATCATTTTGGTTAACAACTTATATCTCAAGGCCTTTAAGCGGTTCAAATCACAGAAAGTACCAAGCAAATAGCATGCACAATTAATACCGAGGTCGTACGGCCCGATCCAAAAAATAAAATAAAATGTGCACTGCCGAAGGGTCGAACGACGCATACCATAGATGAATCTATTAACCTGCCGAGGCGAACAACCCGCTCCCATGAGAGTAGTGGAAAGGATCACCCCGCTCGCGGAATATAATTACGACGCAGTTACACATAGGTACACACATTCAAATAGTCAAATCAAGAATCCTTTAAGGAATAATTATTCAAGTAAATGGTAACTTCTCTTTGTAACAATCAAGAAAGTGATGTTTAATCTTTGAGAAATTTATTTACCAAGTTCAATATGATTTAAGTCCTTTTAAAGTTTATCAGTAAAATTACAAGTACGGTAAGTAAAGTATGGTTTTGGGGTCCTAGACTACCCGAACATAAGCATAATAGTAGCTACGCATGGACTCTCGTCACCTCGTGCATACATAGCCCCACAAATAGAAGCACATATGTACTTATTTCACCTATGGAGTTAAATCCCTTTTACAAGGTTAGAAAAGAGGCTTACTTTGCTCCGAAGCCCTATAACCGGCTCTCAAGCCCTTCAAACAAGTCAAATCGACGCTCGACACCCCAAAACTAGTCAAATATCGAGAAATTACATAAATATATACTCTAATACTCATTATAATCCTATTTACAATAATTTCCAACTCCACTTGAAAAGTCGATAAAATTACCCTCAGGCCCACGTGCCCGGATTTCGAAAATTTTCGAAAATAAACTTTACCCATAACCTCACGAACTCAAATATATAATTTATTTCTAATTCCATGCCCAAATTCGTGGTCAATATCCAAAAATATCAATTTTTAGGTTTTTCTTCAAAACCCCAAATTTTCCTTTAGATTCTCATGAATTTTGATATAAAATCTAAGGTATAATCACAAAATATAACTGAAAATTGGTTATAGGCACTTACCCAATGATTTGATGCGAAAATCCTCTCTCAAAATCGCTCACTCTCGGACCTAGGGTTCAAAATATGATAAAATGAAGCAAAAACCCGAGTTACACAACTAAAAACAAGCTGCAGATGTCGCATTTGCGACCCAGGGTTCGCAATTGCGAACCCTTGCAAAAGCAAAGAAATCCTTCGCAATTGCGAACAAGGAAGGGCTGTAAAAGGTCGCATTTGCGACAAAAAGTTCACATTTGCGAACTGGGCATCGCAGTTGCGATGGAAATGCTCGCAATTGCTACCACACCAGAACCAACAAATTGTTCGGACACGGAAATGATCATAACTTCATCATACGATGTCCAAATTTGATGATTCTTTTTGCTATGGCTCTTTAATCATGATACGGATCTAATGGTTCAATAAAAACTTAATTTGGATCTCATTTGCTTAATGAGGTACCTTTTATGCCCAAAGAAACGACGTTGAAACATCAAATAAGAGCACGATACAACCCGAAACACACCCGAGGCCCCCGGGACCCTGTCCAATCACACCGACCTTGTCACGACCCAAAATCCTAACTAAGGTATTGATGGCGCCCAACAGCGGGGTCAGGCAAGCCGACTCTCAACTTACTAAAGGTTCCTTCTTATTAGATTAAACACTTTAAAATATACTCAGTTTTCAAAAATTAAAACATGATTCAACAAGGATAAATAGCCAATTTTAATCAAAAACAGTCATGAAGAGGAATGAGCCAATATATACATATACAGACCCTCAAAGCCAAAATAACAACTATGTGTGTGCCAGGAACTAGTGTCACAAGTCCTACGGGCATACTAACAGAATATACAAACATAATATACAATCGCACTGTCTGAAAGAAATAGACGGGAAATAAGCAAAAGAAAACTCCATGGTGCTACCGAGGATCGTCAGGAGAAGCAGCTCACCGTGAAGTCGGGTCCAACTAAGATCAAAATCTAGCTCCGGTCTGACCAGATGCACCAGCCTCAGAACCTGTACAATTAAGTACAGAAGTGCAACATGAGTACATAAAAAAATATGTACCCAGTGAGTATCCCGCCTAAACTCGAAGAGGTAGTGACGAGAGGTCGAATTGAAACCCACTAAGGTCCAATAAAATGATTAGCAATATATAATATCGGTAATGGACATACAAGGATGATAAAGGCAATAAGCATTTAAAATAACAGTAATTCAAATAAATGCTGGAGGTGAATATGCAATTTCCACTTCATTATTCTTTTCTTTCCTTTAAAAGTATATATATCTGAACACTCAAAATCCATACAAGAATTCTTAACAATTTAACATGCGCATACATGATAAGGACAACCGGCCTGAGCCATCATAATGATCATATCTGCGCACTGCCGAGGGTCGAACATCCCGATCCATAATATATATCTTTCAATCTCGCCGTGGCGTACGACCCGCTCCCATGAGGGTGGGGGAAATAACACTCCGCTCGCGGAATGTAAATTGCGAAGCCGTCACATGCACAAACAATCCACACATTTAATATTCATTAATTACTTTTCGCGAAAAATTCCTTAAAATTATTTAAATTCCATGATCTCAGGAAAACAAGCCGCATGTAACATTAATTCACTAAGCATATAATTAATTTCAAGGAAAACATAAAACATGGTGTAAGCCTAACTACCCGGACATAACAATAATAGCCGCTACGTACGGACTCTCGTCACTTTGTACGTACGTAGCCCCCACAGTTATCACATATAGAATTTAAATCACCTAGGGGGAGACAGGTCCCCCTTACAAGGTTAGAAAGGAGACTCACCTCGTGCAGAATCTACTCCCCGGACCAAGAACGCGCTCGAAACTCCGAATTCTACACCCGAGGACTCGAAACTAGCCAAATATTATACAAATACATTAATTTATGCTCAAAGTATGGAAATTCTCCTACTCCTTTAGTAAATTCACCATTCTTGAAGAAATTCTATAATCCAACCCCGGGCAGGTATGCTCGGATTCCAAAAATTCTCGAAGGAAACACTCACCCTTAGCCTAAGGATCATTGATATACGATTTTTACTTGATTTCATAGCAAATTCGCGGGTAAATTCTCAAATTATCGAAAGCCCTAGGTTACTACCCAATTCTTGATTTTTTCACTAATTAGGTGATTAAACTCAACTAGGAATTCATGCATTAACAAGTCTTGAGATGAAATTTACTTACCTTCTAGGGGTTGGGTCGTGAAGCCTTCTTCCCAAGCTCTCAAAGTGTTTAATGGATGAAAGAGTGAAGAAAACAATGAGGAATCCCGTATTTAAGAAACACACTGTTTGATAGTGTTTCCGCACCTGCTGCTCGAGGACCGCACCTGCGAGCAAAGGCTCGCACCTGCAGAAATGAACGAGGGAGCCTGGGCCCGAACCTGCGGAGTGGAGACCGCACCTGCGGATCCACTCCTGCGGAACTTTTTCCACACCTACGAGAAATGGTCTGCTCGTTAGGGGTCGCACCTGCGAGGCTGGGACCGCAGGAGCGGTCCCGCACCTGCGACTGGGAAACCGCACCTGCGACTGGGCAACCGCACTTGCAGTCAACACCAGAGCAGGTGCACCAACAACTATTTCAGCTGGTTTTTGGCCTCGTGTGGTGTCCGGGAGGCACCTGGGCCCACCCGATCCCCCATCCAAATATACCAACAAGTCCAAAATCATAATACGGACTTGCTCGAGCCTTCGGAACACCCAAAACAATGCTCAAACTCAAAATCACACACCAAAACCCCTAGAACCAAACTTAGGAACTTTAAGTTTTCTTGACTTCACTAACAACGTGCCGAACTGACCTATACTACTCGGAATGACACCAAATTTTGCAGGCAAGTCATAAATGACAAAACATAACTATTCCCGGTCTCGGAATTCCATTTGGACTTCGATAACACAAAAACACATCCCAAACCACAATAGGAACTTAAGGAACTTCTTATTTCAATATTGGGTGCCGAAACGCCCCGGGTCATTTGAAACCCATTCCGAACATAAGCCCAGGTCCGAAATCATCATACGAAGCTACCGGAACCGACGAAACTCGATTCCAAGGCCGTTTACCTAAAATGTTGACCGAAGTCAAACTTGGCCTTAAAGGCCAACCTTAAGGAACCAAGTGTTCCAATATTGCTCTAAACACCTCTGAATCCCGGACCACCCGCCCCCGCAAGTCATAAATCACAATAAGCCGCTATGGAAAGTTTCATTTAGGGGAACGAGGTCCGATAAGGCGAAACGACCGGTCGGGTCATTACAGACCTGCTCCATAACATAACACAGACCTGTTCGAGGCATAAAATCATACCAAATAACATCAAAACTACTAGTTTCACATCGATTCAAGCCTAATGATCTATTGAACTTCTAACTTCCACATCCGATGCCGAAACCTATCAAATCACGTACGATTGACCTCAAATTTTGCACACAAGTCACATTTGACATTACAGACCTACTCCAATTTCCGGAATCGGAATCCGACCCCGATATCAAAAAGTCCGCTTCCAGTCAAACTTCTCAAAAACCTTCAAATTTCTAACTTTAGCCAAATGACTCCACAATGACCTACAGACCTCAGAAATTACTTCCGATCGCACTCCCACTACTAGAATCACCATACAGAGCTATTCCCAGACTCAGAATCCCAAATGGACATCGATAACACTGACATACACTTCAACCCAAATTTATGAACTTCTTCCAAAATGACAACTTCAAATAATAGACGTCGAAACGCTCCCGGGTCATCCAAAACCCGATCCGAACAAACGGCCAAGTCCGAAATCATCATATGAACCTGCTGGAACCTTCAAATCCCAATTCTGTGGTCATTTACTCAAAGATCCAACCTTAGTCAATTCTTCCAACTTAAAGCTTTCAAAATGAGAATTCTCTTTACAAATCAACTCCAGAACTCCCGAAATTCAATTCCGACCATGTGTACAAGTCATAATACCTGAGATGAAGCTTCCCATGGCCTCAAACTGCCGAACGATGTGCTAGAGCTCAAAATGACCGGTCGGGTCGTTACACAAACTGTGCAAATTCTTTATTCCAATATGCCCTTTCCTCGTGAATCGTCTTCCAATGCCTCGAATCTAGTCATAATTAATTCAATAAAGTCAACACAAATTATAGGAATCAATTCCATATGAAAATACTAAATTTTCTAGCAAAATCCGTAATTCAACTCAAATATCATCAGTGGGGACAATGTCTCGGAATGCGACAACAGTTAAAAAATATGAACACTCATTCAACCACGAGTCCAACCATACCAAATTTACCAAATTCCGACATCAACTTGACCTTCAAATCCTCAAATCCTCAAATCTTATTTTCAAATCCGTAGGCTCAATTCCTCAAATTTTACCTCAAAAACACGTAATCTAGTCGAAATACTCAATGGTAATTCAATATTTATGACTAACAATGATCACAAGTGACTTATCTTAAGTTTTCCCATGAAATTCCTTTGAAAAATCGCCTCAACCCGTATTGGTACTGTCCAAAAATGCCAAAATCCTGCAACCCCTCCGATTTTATTCTGTCTAGGGGTTTTCGCATCTGCAGCTCACTTGGACGAATCTGAGGTATCGCATATGTGAGGGTTGCTCTATTTCTACGACCTCTCACGCTTCTGCGGACTCGCTTCTATGAGAAGTTGTCCGCTTCTACGAAGTAGTCTGCTCCTCCATGTTCTGCTTCTGCGATCAACAAGCTGCTTCTACGGCTCCGCAGATGTGGCAAAAGTTTTGCACCTGCGCTTAATACCCAGCCCCTCACCTGGTCACTTCTGTGATGCCCGTCTCGCTTCTGCGAGTAAAATTTTGCAGTTGCGATTGAACTAGAACGAAAAATTTCCAGATTTTTCCTTAAGTCCAAATTTGATCCGTTAACCTTCCAAAATCCACCTAAGGCCCTCAGGACCTTAACCAAAAATACCAACAAGTCCTAAAACACGACCTAAGTTGAGGTCTCAAATGACATCAAACAACGCTAAAACCACGAACCGCACCCCAATTCAAGCCTAACGAAAACAAACAAATTCCAACTTCTACATTCGATGCCGAAACCTATCAAATCAAGTCTGATTGAGTCAAATTTTGCACAAAAGTCATAAATGGTATAACAGCCCTATTCCAATTTTCAAAATCGGATTCTGACCCCGATATCAAAAAGTCAATTCCCGGTCAAAACTTCCGAACTTTAAATTTCCTCTTTTCGCCATTTGAAGCCTAATTTAACTACATACTTCCAAATAATTTTTTCAAATACACTCCTAAGTCCAAAATCACCCAACAGAGATATTGGAATCATGAAAACTCAATTCCGGAGTTGTTTATACATAAGTTAACATCCGGTGAACTATTTCAACTTAAGCTTTAAATCTTGGAACTAAGTGCTCCAATTCATTCTGAAACTTCACTGACAAATCACATAATCAGAATTGAGCATAAAATATTTAGTAAATGGGGAAACTGGGATGTATTACTCAAAAATACCGGCTGAGTCGTTACAGTTTCACACCCTATCCTTGGAACATGCTCTTCCCGAGAATTTGAAATTTATTTAGCAAAAGGAAAAATAAGAAAAAAAAGAAGAAGAAAATAAATGTCATGAAATTTCTAATAAAGCTCATTATTTTACAAAGGCCAAATTTCTCAAAAAATTATTAGCTAGTCAATTAGCTTGATTATAAGAAATTATTTCTCAAAACCGCACAAGCTAGTCAATTGCTTGATTACGAAAGCTGATACTTGTGCAATTTATGATCCAGTGAAATAATTTATAATATTATAAAGTGACAATAAAAATTATCATAAACAAAAATATATAGTATCATGAATACTCATAGTAAATAACAAAAGAAAATGAACATACTGTCGCGCCCCCCTTTTTTTCTCGCGAAATCGGGGTTTCGGTATTCGACAACTCCCTTCCCTTTGGGAAAGGGGGTATGAAAATTAAAGAGTCTCCACCTAACAGATTTAAGGTATGTTATGGCACCTAATGCAAGTAACTCATGAAACCAATCTACATTACCAGAGATTGGGTAAGGTCTTGAATTACCTTGAGGGGAAGGTGTTAGGCACCCCTCGAGGTCCACAACGTCCCTGCCAAACGTACTTGGTGAATTAGTCATTTAAAAGATAAAGAGTCTAAGCACACATATGTAAATAAGATAGGGAAGTCCTAAGTTATTAGCCTATAGGATCACATCTGTACAATGCCCGGTAATCCTTCCTCAACTAGAGGGGTTACACGTGGCATTAGCGCACAGGTCATCATATCCTTTTACTACCCGATTACCCTCCCCTTAGCCAATGTATAAGAGGTTTTAATTAAATGAACTCTAAGCGTTCATTACCCGTCCCTTCCTTGTGGTCCCGCAGGTGTTTAGGACCACTATTTTTAGGCAGTTCTAGACTCTCCTAGAGTGTTTAAAAAGGAAAATCTAAGCGACAACAAAGAACAAACAGGACTATCAAGTAAGACAACAATTAAGGGCTCATGTTTACCTCCACAAATAAACATGCAATTAGCACGTCTCAAACAACAAGATTTCATATGTTTCAGAAAAGGTCCTAGAACATGATATCTAGGTGAGCATGACAAACAGAGAATGTGCAGCGTTATGTTAAGGCGAAGCGGTAAAGATTTAATCAGTTTGCCTACTGATTTTTAAAAATTTTTGAATCTGGGCAATCACAAATAAACAAAGCATAGTTTTACAATTTTTATAAGGCCTTAATTACCTATAGGCTTGCCTAGGCGTGGTTCAGGGATACCCTATTACATGCTGTCCAAAAATGCAAATAGAATTTTGGAAATTGACTAAAGCAAAACAAACAATTTGAGTTTTAATACGTCCTATAAACATGTTTGTCTAGGTGCTGATTATCACGAAACTGATTTCATACATATTTATCCTATAACATGGTGTCTAGGCGTTGAAATTGCTTTTAAACATTCTTATACACATGACGGTTATTGATTTAGGCGATGTAGATAGGATTTAAAGCGAATACAAACATAGTCCTAAAGTAGGATTTCTAATGCACACCAAGGATGGATATTTTTATTAAGCAGAATTACAGCGGTAACTTAATAACATAATTTCTAGGTGATCATGATTATGCAGAAGCAGAATTCTGTAACAAATGAGGTAATGAACCTATAATGTGTTTCCTAGTATGCCAAGTGGACTTAAAAGCATGGTTTTTGATGCAAATAAACATTGTTTAAACCTAAAAGCATGAATTCTAATGTAAGTAAACATAGTATAGACCTAAAGGCAGGATTTCTAACCGTTTTCTCCACAACAATCATATAAGAATCCCTACCCTTTTACTAATTTCCCCAATATCTGTTTACAAAGGTTATTATTACATATCATAAATGAATGAATCACATAATAAATATAAGCTATGCTATAGGGAGCCTGAGATAGGCCCAAACTGAACCTGGAAATACTAGGTCTTCAAAACAACCCAGGATGCCAAAGTCTTATAGCCAATAGGGTGTCCTGGTGTGTCAAAGTTCCCTTAGGACCTCAGGGATCCCGGAAAATGCTCACACCAAGATCCTTTAAGTAGGGAAGTGATTATGTGCAGTGTGGAAAGGCCAGTCCCAGTGTGCCAGAGTTCGGAGGAATATCATGAATTCCTAGGCAGTACACATACTATAGGGGCATAACTTAAGTAATCTAAGAGTAGAAGTGAGAGTGATTGACATAGTTTGGAAGAACTTAGTAAAAATAGTATAGAGGTAAAAATTTCAGGAGTGAAAAGGTTTTCAGGAATAGAAACAGTTCTTAAAAATGTTAAGAGTAAAACAATTTTGGAAATAATTCTGAGAAGAAGAAAGATTCAACAAGCAACCACACAGTCATATACTTAGAGTGCCCAGATTCAAAACCATTTATTACTTGTTTCTAAGTGAAGGCAAACAAGTTTACAATCAGGGATCAGGTGATAGGTAACATAGAGGCTTAAGTCAGAAACACATGAACAGGGTAAAAGGGGAAGCACATTATCCAGCCAGTACATATAACAAATAGGAACTGATTGGCGACCAGAACATAAAAACTATTGCTTCGAAGTATTAGCAAGGGGATCATGCTTGAAATTAAAGTGGTAATGGATAATAAACATAGAGACAGAATATTAGAATGGTCATGTTGAAGACAGGGGTCTACTATATAGAGCCAGTTATGCCAATTAGGATTAACCAAATACATTAGGAGTCTATGATATTGACATGAGCATACTATTCAAGGGAAGTAAACAAGAACTCAAGTAAACATGTTGGACAAGGCAAATGAGACCTAGACATGCTGACCAAACATTTGAGCAAGGGAGGGTAAGACTCCAGCATATTGAGCAAAGCAGTAAATAGGAAGACAATTAAATACATAGCCAATTAAACTAGTGCAGAAATAGGCATGGATTTAACAACTATGGAGCACGCAGGGTTGAATTTAAGAATTGAAATAAGAACATACCAGTTAAGGAAGAAAGATACAGAAAGTAAAGCAGGCAGAGTTCCACAACCTAGCCTTGTCTTTCAGCTGGCTAGACAAGCAATTAGCACAAGTAGCAGAAAAAGAGAGAAGAGAGATAATTTTGTGTGAGTGTGTGTTCTTGAACTAAAGTCTTTTTTGAGAGGCAAAACAAGAGTGTATTTATAGCACTTTGGGAGTAGGACAAATAAGGTAAAGGAATCAAAAGTCAGTCAATTAAGGACAATCACAGAATTACAAAGTCAAATCACATAAAGGGGGTTTGGAATAGACCCCTTAATTAGGGGGAATCGATCAACGGTAACAACAGGTGTTAATTAAGGCAAGGAGTCCAAATCATACCAAATAAGGGATCAGTAAGAATCCCAAAATTATACGGGCAATTAATTAAGGCAGAGATGACCAATTAAAGTCATAAACAAGGAAACAAATACAATCTATGCACATGAATCTTAACAGTAATCAGCAAAAGCTTCAAAAGAATACTCATTTCCGGGAAAGAATTACTCAAATTCCATAAATAGAAATTAAACTAAGTAAAACCTCACAGAAATATAGAACTTAGCCAGAAAAGCAGGTTTGAACCCTAACAGAGATTAATTAGGGAAAAACCACCAAAATACTGGGTTTAACAAGGAAGAAGGTTTAAGTCCAAAAGATAGAGTAAACTAATACGACTGGTATCATAGAAATACCCAAAATCGAAGCAAATGTTGAAGAAATCAGTATATCATATAGAATCCACTAGGGTTTGCAAAAATCAGTCACGATGATGAAAGAACACTTATTAAAACACTGAGAGGTTAGAAAATCTTTGAAGAAAGTCCGGGATAAACCCTAGTTTTTAAAGAGTGACAAAAAATCCAAATTAATTAATTAAAACAGGAGATTTTTGAGGAAAAACATTTAATAATATTCAAATCATCTCAGATCTATAAAGATCTGGGAAGAATCAACAGTAATGAAATAGGGTTTTCAGAAAAATAGCAGAGGTGAAGAGAATAGGTCAAGAACCCATAGATTCGTAATAAAACAAGGAAAGATCCTTACTTACAAACAACAAATGGCCTGATATAGGCAAGTTTCGAACCAGAACCCGTTGGGTTTCCTTGAGAAGATCTCAAGGATCAAAGAAATCGAAGAGCCATGGCGTATAGAAGACCAAGGTTGGTCGGAGAAGACATAGAAGCACCGTAGGGAGGAGGTTTACGCCGATGACGGCGTTTAGGGTTAGTGTTAGGTTGAGAGAGAGTTGAGAGACAAGGGAGATGATGACAGTGGGGCCCGGGAAAGAATGAGAGGGTTTGGGTAGGTTAGGGGTTAATTAAGGTAAGGATAATCATGGACCGTTGATCAAAATGATCAACGACCACGATTGAACGGGCTAGTGGGTCGGGGCAGGTAGATTGAGTCAAAAAGGGGTTTGGGCCAACACTTTGGGTTAATATTAGAGGGGTTTTGGGCTGGTTTGAGGGTCCGGAAAATTATAGGAATCAAATAGGGTTATTTTTTAAATACCCAAACAATTTATAAAAAAATATTTTATAAAATAATTAACAGATTGTAAAAAATAATTCTCATGCATAGAAATATTTTAAAATAATTACTCAACGTTTTTTAAAATACAATGAGCTACTTTCTAGTAAAATAATGTAATAATGCATGTGTGGGATATAATTGCAAAGTTATTGCAATTGTAACCCCAAAGATGTAAATGTGGCTATTTGTACAATATTTTAAACCTAATATAAACATAAATAGCAATATTAAGTCATGAAATTGTTATAAATTCATTTGTAATGCAATTAGTAATTATTTATATAATAAAAATACTGGGATAAATTAATAAAAATCCTTAGAAAAATGTAGAAATAATGGAAAAATATCAATTGATGCCAATGCATAGTTTTGAATGTATATATGTACTTTGAAAAATATTATGGAGAAAAATTGGGTGTCAACATATACCTAGTAAATCTGCAGGCTGCAGCTTTCTTGATCTATTTTTTCTTTATTGGTGAGGGTTATATATTTCCATTTATAAAAGTGATCATTGATTAGAAAAGAAACCAATTAAGCTAAATATTCTTTCAAAAGAGGCATATATTGTGATAAATATTCTTTCTGATTACCAGCTCATTGTAGTAATTACTTACCATTTAATAGGTTCCAATGTACAACTAACTTAATTTTCTGTTGGCCAAATAATTAATGACCATATTGGTTGAAACAGAGCTGACATACCATAGGGCCGGGATGTAACGACCTGATTGGTCCTTTTGAGCATTTGTATTTTTTTCGGTAGTTTGAGTGCACGAGTATCCCCGCATGATGTATTATGACTAGTGTGAATTGACGGCTCTGGTTTTCAAGTTATTCGAAATCGATTTCGAAGAATGAACTTCAAGATTTAAGCTTTAAGTTGGAAGAGTTGACCAAGTTTAACTTTTTAGCATTTGACGTCTAATTGGAGTTTTAAAAGTTTCGTTAGATCCGGATGGTGATTTTGGACTCGGGCGTATGCCTGAATTTGCATTTGGATGTTTCTAGAAGGATTCAACACTAATTGGCGAAAGTTGAAAATTTGAAGGTTTGAAAAGTTTACAAGTCTGGCCGGAAGTTGACTTTGAGGATATCATATTCAAATTGTAGTTTTGTGAATTGTAACAGCTTTGATATGTCATTTGGGACTTGTGCAAAATTTGGGTTCATTTCGGATTGATTTGCTATGTTTCGGCACGAGTTTTGGAAGTTGAAAAGTTCAAGTTCATCAAGTTCTAATTGAGGTGCGATTCGTCATTTCTATGTAGGTAGGTGTAATTTGAGGCCTCGAGTAGGTCCGTGTTATGTTATGGGACTTGTTGGTATGTTCGTACGGGGTCCTGAGGGGCTCGGGTGAATTTAGGATGTAGTTCGGCTAATTTCATATGGCTTTGCATTGCTGGTTTTTTTGTTGTTACCTGTTACTTCTGGCATTTTTCGCGATCACGAAGGTATGGATGTGATGGCGAAAGGGGTTTTGGTCATTGGAGCTATTTGTTCTTTGCGTTCGCGCTTCTTTGGTCGCGTTCACACTAGGTTGAAGATTTTTTCTCCGCGTTCGCGTCCATTGCTATGCGTTCACGTAGTGTTGAGGTTTGGCAGCTGGGAGTTGGAGAATTCTTCAACACTATCGCGAAAGGTGACTCACATTCGTGAAGCTTTGCATCACTGGTCATCGCGTTTGCGTGGGGGTGTATCGCGAATGCGTAGTGATTTTGGTGGCAGTGTATTTTCTTCATCGCGAACGCGATGGACTTCCCGCGTTCGCGTACAAGGATGTCTAGACAGAAGTATAAAGTACTCTATTTTGGGGGTTTAAGCCATTTTTGCTTTTTTGGAGCTAGGGAGCTCGGATTGAGGCGATTCTTGAAGAAATTTTCACCATGTGGATCGGGGTAAGTGTTCTCTACTCGATTTTGGTTTTATTCTATGAATCTATCTTCGATTTTGGCTATTGGTTGATGAATTTTAAAGAGGAAATTGGGGGGTTTTAGCCTAAAGTTTCATAATGTGAATCTTTTAGTTTTGAACATCGATTCAGAGTTGGATTTGAGTGAAACTAATATGGTTGGACTCGTAATTGAATGGGGTATCGGATTTTGTGAGATTTGTCGGGTTCCTAGGTGCAAGCCCGGGTTGAACTTTTTGAATGATTTTGGGATTTTGATTAAATATTCGACCTTTATCGATTGAGTTTGTTTCCTTTGGCATTATTTGATATATTTTAGTTGCTTTTGGCTAGTTTCGAGCCGTTCGGAGGATGATTTGAGTGGGATGGCGCTTCTAGTATATTGATTATGGCTTGTTGGAGGAACGTGTCTTGACTAACTTTATTGAGGGAATTTTTCCTATTATTTGACATTATTTTCTACAGGGGGGGGGGGGG